>CAUYQV010008302.1:0-12258 GCA_963574575.1 Galagoides demidoff
TGTGGTCCCAGCTACTTGGGAGGCGGAGGCAGGAGACTCGCTTGAGCCCAGGAGTTGGAGGTTGCTATGAGCTGTGATGCCATGGCACTCTACCCAGGGGGATAGCTTGAGGCTCCATCTCAAAAAAAAAAAAAAAAGAGGATAAAGATATTTCCTGTTGGGGGAGGGGTCTGTCCTAATGAGCCTAAATCCAGAGTGATTTCATTTTAGGATAATTAATTACATCCATAAAGACCCATGTTCCCCCATTTTCCAACCAAGGCAGGGAGCCTGTGGCCTCCTAGATCCTTAAGTGCAGCCTTTTGACTGAATCCAAATTTTAGAAAAAAAATTCCTTCAATTTTGTGAATACATTTTGTTTCATCACTTATACTTTTATTTTATTTTAAAAAACAACATACAGTAGAGCCTCCACTGTTGACCACTTCCCTACATTGACCACCTCCTTACATTGACCTAATTTTCATAGACTGGACATGCACCACATGTATGTATCATTACAGTAGACCCAGTTCCTTATGATCACCGTCTCTGTATGTCAACCAGTTTGTTGCAGTCCCTTGGATGGTCAACTTACAGATGTCCTACTTTATTTAAAATACCAAAGTAAAATAAATTTCAGTGAAATAATCCTCCTAGATTTCCTGGCACAATCAGAACATTAGTGAGCCATAAGGAATAAACTGACAACTGCTACACTCATGACTTAGTTAAATTAACTTTCCTCCCTGACTGCTGCTACCACAGCATGAGGCTGGTTGGTAAAAGTTTACCGGTCTGTTAGTAGCTTTCACAACAGTGTACTGGGTTTCTATTTGAAGTGGAATGTGTGAATAGTTGCACAGCTCAACAGACAGTATTTTTAAATTCTGTCCGCTTAATAGCCCATCCTGTCAAAGAAGACCAGAGAATGCTGAAGGAAGAAAACAGATTTTTTTTTTAATAAGGACTGGGAATTGCAATATTATCTTGTTTCTGCTAAAGATAAGATGATTTGCTTGCTTTATGATACTGTGGGATCAACATTAGAGAAATTCAATGCTTGTCAGCATTATAACACTTATAATGACCACAAATACTTTAAATTAGAGGGAGAGGCATGGAAATCTGTATTGCAGAAACTAAGAGATAAAAAGAAAAAGCAAAGACTATTTTTTGAAGAAGCAATAAGACCTAGAAATAATGTCACTGAAGCAACTTACAAAGTAGCTTGTGTATTCAGGATAAAAGGGAATCCATTCGGCGATGTAGAAATTGTGAAAGGGTGCATTGTTGAAGTTGTAGGATGTTTACAGACTACAATAACATGTCAAAGTACAAATAAATGCTTCTTTCAAGGAGAACCATAGCTCATTGGAACCATGAATTGGCCTTCAACTTATTCATGCAATACTTCAATATGGGTTATTTCACATCTTGGTAATTGTGAATTGAGCTGCAATAAACATTTTTGTGCAAATATACTCAGTTCTAACATGAAGCTAGTTGATTGGCTGGGTGTGGTGGCTCATGCCTGTAATCCTAGTACTCTGGGAGGTGGAGATGGGTGGATTGCTTGAGCTTAGGAATTTGAGATCAGCCTAAGCAAGAGTGAGACCCCATCTCTACTAAAAATAGAAAAACTAGCCAGGTATAGTGGTGTGTATCTGTAGTTCCAGTTACTTGGGAGTCTGAAGCAAGCCCAAGAGTTTGAGGTTGCTGTGAGTTATGATGCCATGGTGCTCTACCCAGAGCAACAGAATAATACTCTGTATCAAAAAATAATGATAGCATAAAATAGATAAACAACTTCCTTCCCCTTATGAGGAAAACACAATTAAATTCTAAAAGGGGGGCGGGATCTTAGTCTTACCTAATGTGTACAATGTAGGGGTATATGGCACACCTCCTGGGTGAAGGGCTCAACTACAACTTGGACTTGACCTATAGATGCAAACAATGTAACCTAATCACACGTACCCTTATATTAATCTGAAATTAAAAAAGAAAAGAATACACAAACAAAAAAGCAAATAGGTATCATTTAATAGTTTTGGATGAGTCACCTGATACTAATGACTTGGTACAGTTTTTATACTTCATTCTGGCCATGACAGAAGATTCTCTTTGCTACAAAGATTTACTTGCTAGGGTCACTCCTATAAATAGAACACAAGAACAACTTCTTAACAACTACTTTCAAAATAAATGTCATGAAGTGAACTAAGTTGGTAAATTTAGTAAGTAAACTATACTACATACAGCTGATGCACCTTCCACGACAGGAAAACATGAAAGGTTTTTGCACAGATTTTTAAAAAGTATTAAATCCACATGATGTCATCTATTTTCATTGTATCTTGCAGCAGCAAAATCTCTGTGCTAGAGCTGTCATTTCAAGGGACACTTTGAAACAAATTCTAAGTATTGTTAATTATATTGCTGCAAATGAAATATGGCATTGTTAGTTTCATAACATGCTAAAGTTGGACAAGGAGGTACTCAGTGAGTATTTGCCATATCATTCGAAACTGTGTTGGCTATTACAGAGACAGGTGTCAGACAAAATTTTATCTCTAACAGAGAAGATAGTTAAATTTTATGAAGAACAGTCAATAATGTGAATTATTGAAAGAACGTTTCTATAGAAATGCAGCATTTCTGTGTGATATCATGTCAAATCAAAATGATATGAATATTTCTTTTTTTTGATATGAATATTTCTTTGCACAGTAAAACTAAGTCTATATATGATATGTGCCAAAAAAAAAAATCCAAGCGTTTTCATAAAAGGTATCTTTAAAAAATTTTTTTCTTTAAGAGGAAATTCCAGAGGAATATTTTCCTCAGTCATTGATGGAAAGTCATTGATGAGCAGGATATGATATATGTGAGTATTTTGAAGAATACGCAGCTACTGTAGATCCATTAATTGGAGAATATGATGAATTTGAGAATCATTTTATTACACTCTAATTAGCATTTCAGCCTTGCCTTGTTGCCTTGGTGAAAAGGCACCTAAAGAACTACAGATGGAATTGATGAGGTCTCAGTAGATGACATTGTAAAGTCATTGTTTGATGTTAAGAAAGAGCCAATTGAAATATGGAAAAATTCAGCAGAATAGCCATGCCCAGACACACTTTCTTGTTTCCAGCCACTTATTCCTGTGACTTGCATTCTCTCACCTTAACCAGGTCAAGTTGCTTTTACAGTCACAAACGACCGATACCATCTAGAGGATCAGCTGAAACTAAGGACCTCTGTGCTACAGCCAGTTATTCAAATGCTTTCCAACAACATTGTTAGTTAACAAACAGTTAATTTGAAAGTTAGTTATTATTGAAACTATTAAGTACATATCAGTTAGATTTTTATGAAATAAGGTGCATTCCTAAATGAAGTTTCTTAAATGGGGCCTAATTTGATTACAGCTAGGTTAATGTGACCTTCCAACATGAAAACCTTTCATATCCCTGAACTAAGGAAACATTTGCATCTTTCCAGGCTTACGGTTTGGACACATCTTTTGGGGGCATACTATTCAACTCACTACAAGGGGTCAGAGAGGTCATAGAGACACCTGGAGCAAATTATAAGCACGTCAGCATGGCTAGAGCCGAGATTCTTGACAGGGAAGGATAGGATGATGCTGAAGAAACAGCAAGAGGCATTGTTTCTTTCATGAAATCAGAAAGGGCATTAAACATCATATTTAACAGCTGGTACTTTTTTTCTGAAAACAGTAAGGATTTACCTTACTTGCCCCCTCAGAGCTAGGCTCTTGTCCACCCCTGGAGGAAGGTGAACTAATCACGCACACTCATTCAACAATCCAACCAGCAGATGTGTCAGTATTTGTCTAGCACATTTGAAAAACTTTTAATTACTTGTCAAGCTTTTAAAGTTGATAAATTTTATATGAGAGGTATATGCCTACTGGTTCTTGAAATGAGTGATGTGGCGGCCTTCACTTATGCTCTACATGGCTATAGACCCTACACTCAGGCCCTGGACCAGTACTAGCCTGTGGCCTGTTAGGAACCAGCCCACACTGCAGGAAGTAGGCAGCAGGTGAGTGAGCTAAGATTTGTCTGTGTTTGCAGCCACTACCAACTGCATCACCGCCTGAGCCCTAACTCCTGTCAGGTCAGCAGCAGTGGCATTAGATTCTCACAGGACTGATAAATGTGCACATGAGGGATCTAGGTTGCACATTCCTTACGAGAGTCTGATGCCTGATGATCCGAGATGGAGCTGGGGCAGTGATGCTATTGCTGGGGAGCAGCTGTAAATACAGATCATCATTAGCAGAGAGGTTTGACTGCACAGAGACCATGGTAAATCAACTGTTTGCAGACTCATATCAAAACCCTATCATTGAGTGGCAAGTCACAATTTAGTTGCATCTGGTGGCAGGATCTATAGCGGCAAGTGAGTTGATGTGCTTTAATTGTACAGCTGCTTCTGATGGTAGGCTTTAAATCCGCATCTGAGACTTATTTTATAGTCCACGCATGCCCTGCCCTTTGTGTTATGTACCACGTCTGTGCCTCTTTCCCGCACTGCTAACTTGTCTCAGTCACAGTTTGGGGAAGCTCACAAGCTAACCTTAGCAAAAATGAGTAAAAACTAAATGTCGCTGGAGAGTGTCTTTGATGAGACTACCGAATTTTCTAAGACTGCCAACAAAATGAAAACTATATTTAAAAGAAAATGCCGAGAGTCCCACTTACATGAGAGGTTCGTTGCAACAAGCAATTCACATTCTTCAAGCCCCCATTGTGTAACACTCATGCGTGGCAAATGGCCACCCAACAAGCTGGGAAACCTTCAAAACCGCCTCCCTACATGGAGATCAAGCATTCTGAGTTAAAGGACAAGACTTTGGAGTTTTTCAAAGAAAAAGAAACATGAACATGAAGAACGGAAGCAATGTTTCTTCACTGAGAGCAATGTTCTTCATGGCTCCCCACATCGCTGAAGATAAGAACCCTTTTCTTATTGGAGAAGGTTGGTCCTGCCCGCTAGTAAGGACATTCACCATGAACTTTTAGGAGAGCTCTGGTGTATCTCTTTCGGCTGGCATTGTAGTTAAGTAAAATGATGAAACAGCAGAAGATAGTGAAGCCCGTTGTGAGAGTGGATCAGTCACATGAAACACAATCCAGGTTGATGAGTCTACTGATGTTGGCAACAATGACTGGTTTTGAGCGATATATATTTCATGAGGATGTGTACGAGGACATGTCACATGCACTTTCATTGCCAACCAACATCACAGCTACAGAGCTACTTAAGTCTTTGGTTATTTATCAGGAAAATGAAATTGGTCATTTTTTTGTCTGTATATGCATGCACAGAGTGGCTGCCATGGCTGGACGGGTTCTGGTTTCGCTACTCAGGTCAAGGAGGTTGATTCTGAATGTGAGTCTAACACCCCTCCACTCCCCCATTTCCTCCATAGAGAAATGCTGGCTAGCCAAAATATGTCACCTGAGTGATATACACAGTGTTCTACAGGAGATGACTGAATTACCAACCACGTCACACTACAGGCCCTTAAATCATGCCGCTGTTCACCCAGCTATGTGAGGAGATGGATACAGAGCACCCCAGCCTTCACTTATATACAGAAGTGAGATGGATTTCCAAAGGGAGATCACTGGCCAGAGTTTGAATTGTGAGAGCCACTCCAGAGATTTCTTTTAGAAAAATTCACCACTGGCAGCACATTTCAGTGATACCAAATCAGTTGCAAAACTTGCTTGCTTGTGTGACTTATTTGACTTGCTCAGTGAACTCAGTCTGTCCCTTCAGGGGAGAATGACAACTGTGCTCAAGTCCACAGACAAAGTGGCTGCATTCAAAACCAAACTGGAATCATGAGCGAGACCAGTGAACATCGGGGCTTTGGGGGATTGTTTCATACATTAGCAGAGATTTTGAAAGAGACTCAGCCAGGGCCTTCTTTCTCCTATCTGGTCAAAAGTACCCATATCAGCTTCCAAAAGAGTGAGGATTATTTCTCAACCACAAAAGACCCCAGAACTGGGAAGAAATGGATCCGAGACCCATTTGTGAACAAGGCAGGTAAGTCATCGACTTCATTCATGCTAGAAGAGGATCAATGGTTTGAGATCGCAAATCACAGTGGCCTTAAAGCTGTGTTTGAAACAGCATCAAAGTCTCATATGTTCTGAATTAAAGTCAAAACAGAAAATCCTGAGATTTCCACCGGAGCACTGAAAAGGCTGCTATCATGTCCAAGCTCCCCGCTTTGTGATGCAGGGTTTTCTGCAGTGACAACAACCAAAACAAGATAAGAGTAACATACCTCAGTGTCACTGTCTCCCATCACCTCCAGATAGGACCATGGGACCATCTAGTTGCAGGAAAGCAAGTTCAGGGCACCCACTGATTCTCCATTATGGTGAGTTGTATAATTATTTCATTATAAGTTATCATATAATAATGATAATGAAACTAAAGTGTACAATGACTATAAGGTGCTTGAATCATCCTGAAACCATCTCCCCCTGCCCGGTCTATGGAAAAGTTGTCTTCCATGAAACTGGTCCCCGAAAAGGTTGGGGTCTTCTGCTCTGTGGCAGTAACTGGTTGGAGAGGAAGGAGCGTCCCGTTGGCCTCGGTCCTTCTCACTCCTTGTTTCTTCAGCACACAGTGGGGCTTTTAACCTTGTATCATTATGCTTTTGCTGATTGCATTTTCTACACTGGGACAACTCGGCTCAGTTATATTACCAACTTGCCTTCAAGGGGAGTGAAATTGTAACCCTATCTTTACACAAAGTACTTCCTCTTCCCCTCTGCCTACAATTCCCTTCCCCTCCCTTTTTCTTCTCTGGTTTCCTCATCTTTCACACTCACATGAAAAGAAACCCCACAGGAAGCTTTGCTTACCCTTCTCCCGGCTTTCACTCACTTGTTGCTTGAGTTTTTTTCTTGAGTCAAGGAAAGGATCTTTTTATGTTCAGGGCCTATTGATCACTCTGACTGCTGGTTTCTGTGAATCCTTTTGGTGATTTGTGCATCTGAACATATGCCTCAATTATTCTTATTAATTAATTGTTTTTACGTGTTTCTTTTTTTCTCCTAGACTAAGAGCTCTTAGTCTATCTTGATGCCAGTCCAATGATAGACAGCCTATCTCGATATCCCTCCCCAAGCACCTTGTGCAGGACACAGGATAAAGGCATCATAAATATTAACTGAAAATGGATGAATAGTCTACGGCCGTACCACCCTGAACATACCCAAGCTCATCTGATAATGGATGAATGCATGCACGCGTGAATTATATATACATCTCTTTCTTATTGTAAAGCCTGAAGCTGTTTTTAAACTTTAATCAATAGTATTTTCCAGTATATACTGTATTTTCAGTGAGTATTCTAGAGAAATAGTTTTTTTAATCTGTCGAGAAACACACATGCTTGCCCTCATCCTTGCTGGGTTTTGCTCAGGGAATGACAAGCTTTCATCCACTGGCTCTTATCTACCCACAGGTACACTCCTGTCTCTGTCCCCTCAGCTATATGCTGCAGACACCCAGCAAAGCAAAACAGTTGGGACAACAGGCCTGTGAAACAATTTCTTCTATTTCTTACCAAGGTTTATCCCCTGAGTGTAGCTGAACTGCCATCTCTCTGGGCTCTTTCTTCCTTGTCTCCTGATTCTGCTAATGTGGTGAGAGCCTAGGGTCCCTGTGGTCCTCCTTTCTCTCCTGTAGTCCATGCTGTGTCACCTGCTGGACACAACTTCCTCCAGGGCTCCAAGTAGCTAGGATACTACGCCCTCTCCTTTTGGATATGTGACAGATTCCTTCATAGAGCTTTCGAACCCAAACTGGTTTTCCCATCAGGATTCTCCAGCTTTAACAAGATATGTCTACTCACCTCTTCCAGAACATGCCTCACTCCATACTCCAGGGGGCCTCTGCTCACATGTGTCAACTGCAATCCCAACCTTGGATGCCGCTTTACTGGGAAAGCCTTTCCCAAATCCACCAGTATTTTTCTGCTATTCGAGTGGTCAATATGTCTTTAGTTCTTTCTCAATTTCCTAAGCTGGATGGGAGCCCCTCCCCATTTAATAGGGTTATGGCCTTCCTGATGCCATACTTGGAACTGCCAAGAAGTCACAACACCAGCTTTTGTCGTCTGAAACTCACATCCTCATAGTCGCACTGTTTTTAGTGTCCTTATCTTCAGTGGTCCTCAAAACAGCTAGGATTCATAATCCAGAATTCTTAATTCTGGAATCTTAAGAGCCCTTTCAAAGGTTATTTTTATTTTGTTTGTTAATGAGTTAATAGAATACCTGATCTGACCTGAGTTCATTGGGTAAATGAACGTGAGCCTACTCATAATTCTTCACATATTCTACTTAGCTGAATTGTCGTGATGTAGAAACGTGAATGCATTTTATCGTGGGCACAGCATCTGGCCATATCAGGGGATATCACGTCTTAGGTAGTACATGGATCATATTATCTAAAATCTGAAAAAGTTCTGAATTCCGAGGTACTTCTGAACTCAGGGGTTCGGGTAAGGGGTAATAGAGCTGTAAAAAAGCACACATTGCTACTTCCCAAATTTGACCAACGAAGAAACTAAGGCTTAGCAAGGATTAGTCCCTCTCCTGACATCATACTGGTGCTCAGATTCTTGGATTCTTCTGGGGCATGATCCACTCTACATAGCCACCTCACATGGGTGCTTACTGCAGGGTGGAGAGGGGAGAGGAAAGAGGCTTTCTTTTATCTCAGCCTATCAAATGTATTCATTAATAAAAAAATTAGATTCCTGGAAAATGTACAACTTCTTAGATGTAATTTTCAAAATATAATAACTGCTACACACTCCAAAAAACAGCTGAAGTAACGCATAATGCTGAAAGGTCAGTCATAGAGTTAATTGTGCATTATAGAATTTGATGGTAATTTTGTACGTATTTGTGTTCCAATGAGATATTAGTATAATATAGACATAGCCTAGTTCTCCAAAAAGTATGTTCATTCATTCATCCACTGAGTCACACTGTGTAGGGGGCTAAGTGCCAAGGAGAAGGCAAGACAGACACACCCCTGTCTTCATGGAGGTCTTGTTGGCGTTTTAACTCAGTTGTTTGAAACTGTGACCTAATGAAAGTCACGCCAGGCACAGACTTGTGGTTCCTAGGTCAGCCTCCCAACGCCTATTTAACCCATTATGTACTTAAAATAAATTACTAATTGTTCTATAAAACTATGGTGTTATACGATGTTTCCATGAGAAAACAGGTAAAATGTTTTGATTCCTGGTATATGTCTGAATGTAATTGCCCCTCTTTGTCCGCACTATCCTCTTCTGCCCTTGACCTCCACCCAGGTCAACTTAGGGGCACACATAAGCCCACATTCCATTAACCAACAATTCTTACTAATTCAGCCTCTTAAACATCCCAGCCCATTTGTAACTGGACCCATCACTGCAGTTCAGGATGTGATGGTCCAGTACTTGGACCCACTTCAGCCAAAGCCATGTTTTAAACTCCAGGTGTATTCACATCATTTTCTGACTTCCTCTTAGTGCTTCCCATTTTCCTTGTAAAGAGACTTTCAGATCCTCTAATTCCTGCCATGGCTTTCAGTCTGACACCTGGAGTCACTTTTAGTTAGTTCCTCCAGTTCCTCCTTCAAGCATGCTCTTACCTCTACTTGAAGACTGCTGAGCCCTAACGCCATCCCCAGGTCCAAGGCAGAGAAATTCCTTTGACTTCTGCACCGCACAGAACATCCTTGTTAGGGCAGGGCCTTTATAACTGCACTGCTTGAGTTCAAATCCCTGCCTCATCTCCTATCAGTCTGAAGTCCATGGGCAAGTTTGTTACCCTTTTAGTATCTTCGTTATCTCTTCTGCTAAGTACCGATACCATGGAATTATCTGAATTCCTTGACTGAGTACAGGTAAAGCACTTAGCGGAGTTCTTGACACATAGTAAGCATTCAGTCAATTTTAACTTTCACGATGATTAGCTAGCTATACAGAGGGAGCCAGCACCTTGCTGGGCACAGAGCTTACAAAAGGAAAAGGATATTTCTGTCCCTCATAAACTAGCAAAGAAGAAAAAGAAATGATTTTAAAATGAAAAAGATAACTCTTCTTATAATAGTTATGAACAAAATACTGGGTAGCAAGATGAGAAAGAGATCAGCCCCTTGCAACAGCTGGGACTGAGGGGGAGGACGTGCTAGGAGGTACAGGGAGGCCTTTGCACAGAGATCTCTTCCGACACCTTTGACAGCTTGTGCCTTAAACCCAGAGCTCATAGGTGTGAAGGGTAGAAGCTGGTAGGTGTAAGAGGAGAGAGGTTGCAGGGGCTCATCCTCTCCACCTCCTTCCTTCTTGAAAGCGAGTAAAGTGAAAGTTGGAGCACACTGGGAATGGATCTAGGCTGTTTTTAGTTGAATGAAAATCGAAGGAGTGTGGGAGGGAACTCTCAAGCTATAAGACGGGGAAAAGGAGAGTACTGCTGAGACCCCAACCAGGAAAGCTTCTCCCCACTTATTCTCAAATGAGAGTTAGGAATAAGCCACTCTCGAATTTTACGGCAGCTTTTGAAATGTCACACTGTGGTTAATATTTGTGATGTGTATTGAAATTTGTGTGAAGTTCATAAAATACTTTGTTGCTGGTTGCAACCTATATATGTTCTCTATTCACATACACCCACAATGACCACGAGACAGTGTGTGTGTTTGTGGGTGGGTACCTGTACCTTATGACACAGATTTCCTCATTTATCTTTTTAAGGTATAATATGAGTCTTTTTTCTGGTATCAAATAACTTAAGACAATATCTCAAGATCTGGAATCAGCTTTTACTTAATATTTAATTTTTAGGAGTCTATGTGATATATAGGTGTATTACATATAGTGTAGACCATACTAAAATTATGAATATACCAGCTGATTATATATTAAGTATATATTATATATCAGTATAGAACATAGTTGCTGTTATATAATATATTATATATAATCAGTACATAATATATACTTGCTGATATATAATAATCACATCATCATGAATTAGAGTTTCTTTTCCTAACTGAAAAAAGTCTGAGAATATTTTGAGTTCTAGAGATTTAGGTACAAATTCAAACAGTTTTAAGGATTAGTGAGAGATACTTGAAATGTGCTTTCACGGTTTCACTAGTAATTTCTTGTCCCTAATATCAAACTTAAATTTTTTATATGTGTATCTTTTTTTCTTTTTTTTTTTTTTTTGTTTTTTTGAGACAGAGCCTCAAGCTGTCCCCCTGGGTAGAGTGCTGTGACATCACAGCTCCCAGCAACCTCCAATTCCTGGGTTTAAGCGAGTCTCCTGCCTCTGCCTCCCAAGTAGCTGGGACTACAGGCGCCCGCCACAACACCCGGCTATTTTTTGGTTGCAGCCATCATTGTTGTTTGGCGGGCCCAGGATGGATTCGAACCCGCCACCTTAGGTGTATGTGGCTGGCACCTTAGCCACTTGAGCCAAGGGCGCCGAGCCAATATGTGTATCTTAATAGCTTTGGACAGCCTGCTTTCTTCATTTGCCTTTAGGTAAACCAATTTTAATCTTCCAATTCACCTAACAGTCTAGTGCCTATTTTTGTAGCATTGAAAGATTTTCAGAGTGGCCTTTTATATAGTTCCTTACTTGCTAATCAGCGAATTTTAAGTCTCAGAGACGATAGAATTCTTAAAATTATAGCAATCAAATATCTGTACTTACAGGTAACTCCTCACATGTCACATGGCTTTTTCCCCCCTTGATCCACAACAATAAATAAGATAGCAGCCTACCTTTACGTAAATATCATCTTAAGTTTTATCTAATATACAAAAGACAAATGTGAAGTGGTGAATATGTGTGATTCTTTTTTTTTTTTTTTTTTTTTTGAGACAGAGCCTCAAGCTGTCCCCCTGGGTAGAGTGCCATGGCATCACAGCTCATAGCAACCTCTAACTCCTGGGCTCAAGCGAGTCTCCTGCCTCCGCCTCCCAAGTAGCTGGGACCACAGGTGCCCGCCACAACGCCTGGCCATTTTTTTTTTTGGTTGCAGCCATCATTGTTGTTTGGTGGGCCCAGGCTGGGGATTCGAACCCACTACCTTGGGTGTACATGGCTGGCGCCTTAGCCGATTGAGCCACAGGCGCCGAGCCACATTTTTATATTTATGAATGCATAGCTTCTAAGTGTCTTCTAGGATTTAAGACTATGCCATTGT
>CAUYQV010008304.1:0-14002 GCA_963574575.1 Galagoides demidoff
AGGCGCCCGCCACAACACCTGGCCATTTTTTGGTTGCAGCTATCATTGTTGTTTGGCGGGCCCGGGCTGGGGATTCGAACCCGCCACCTTAGGTGTATGTGGCTGGCGCCTTAGCTGATTGAATCACAGGCGCTGAGCCCATTTAAAACTTTTATTTAAAATGTAATTCATACTGAGACCAGGGAAATTGATAGCTCAGGAAATATAATTTTAAGAAGAAGAAGGCAAACACAATGAACATCTATTTTCTTGATTTATGTACTTAGAGTTACTATCAATACTATTTAAGCTAAATTAGTCTAATCTGTGAGAAGTTAGTGCTATAGTCCCCTCATTTTCCACATGAGTCTACTGAGGCACCAATACATTCAAATAATTGCACTGATTATTTAATTACTCCACTAATTGTCTGAATTTTTCTTATGACTTTCTGTAATAATGGATATCTAGTTATTCAGTTTTATCATCAATAATATAAGTGAATTGGATTAGATCTGTTTTAGGCCCTAAAGCTTACTGGAATTTACGTAAGATAGTATTGCATATACAGCTTTAATGTAGTGTAGACTATTGCAAATATATGGGAAGAATGCAAATTTGGCTCAATCCCTTGGGGTTCTGGTCCTACTGCCACATCTTAGCCAAGCTTTTATCATTTCACACTTAAGTTATAACCATAAACCTAAGCCTCTTTCCCTTCTTTCTTTTCTCCTTCCTTCCTTTCCTCACCCTTTCTTTCTGTGATAATATAGTGAGAGGTTTATCTAATGCAAGTGATTCTGAACCTTCCTAATGCTGGGACCCTTTAGTACAGTTCCTCATGTTGTGGTGACCCCCCAACCATAAAATTATTTTTGTTGCTACTTCTTATCTGTAATTTTTGCTACTCTTATGAATCGTAATGTAAATAACTGGTATTAGGCCACTCCCATGAAAGGGTTGTTCAACCCTCTTACCTCTCAAAAGGGTAAGAGCCCACAGGTTGAGAACCGTTGATAATGGAAGAAAAGCAATGTGTGGTCACTGGATTTAAAAATTTCTCCTAACATTTTCTGTTCTTCTACACTTTACAGTGTAGTAGAGGCGATAGCAAATAACTATACCGTTAAGCAAGTGTTTCAACAGATGCTGCTAAGATATGATACCTTAATTGGCTTTGATTTTTCCTCTTTTATATAACTAGAGTAATCCTTCTTTAAAAAGATCCACTTCCTTGATTTCACACCTTTGCCTTAACTCATCACTTCCATGACTTTTATTAAAGTAAATTATGATTTCTTTACCTTACCTCAAAGTGTAATATAGCCCTTTGTCCTTAAATTAGTAGACGTTTTTATTACACTGTTATCATAAATGTTTCTTTTTCCCTCATTTTCCAAAATAATTCACATTTATTTTCAATGAATTTATTTTGAAAGTAAAAGATGGATGCATTTTTTGTGCATATTTTCTAACCAATTTTCAAAATTTCAAAGACTAGATAACTTGACTAACCAGTGCCTTTTCCTTCACATTAATCATATGAATGCTTTCGGATGTCTTTTGGTCAGGAATCCACTCAGGAAGCTGAATACTTAGTGTGCTAACAAGTTCTATTTGTTTGAATGCTGACTATGGAAACAACATGGTGTTAATTAAAAAAAAAAAAAAAAGGAGGAAAACAGGCATTTTAGGATTTTTCCTCTCTCTCTCCTCAAAGAGAATAAAATAGTCTGACAGTCTGACAATAGATCTGTCAGGGTATTTGGTTCACTGATTGTTTGAGTTTCCTTATTCAGAAATGTACTTTGGGTCCATCTTCCTCAACAGACCTTTTGCTATTTCCATTGTCATGCTCACCTTTGTGTTATTATTCATATAGTTACCCTTTTCTCAAAGAAAAATAAGTCATTTCTTATAGGTCTGGCTCTGTTTTTGCTCAAAGCATCTCTTTGGGCTTCCTGCAGTCAAGAAACTGGATCTAAATATTACCGTATAGTGGTATAGCCTGTTTCTCCGTGGAGTGTGGGTTCTTGGTCATTCTTCCTTTGCCAACCTTTAGAAACTTGAGAATAATATTCACCTACAAAGACACAATCTAAAAAAGTCCTTTTCTTTTCATCCAGGCCTGTATTTACTGTATGTAAACTGATAAAGCAGAAACATTTTCTTATGAAATATTCCTGTGTGATAATGCAAACATTATTTCTGGGCGTAGATTACACTTGGAATAAAATGGGTTGAGGTCTGCATGTAAGTTGTTGCTTAAAAAACAAACAAACAAACCTTTTTTTTTAATACTTATGTTTAATAGTACTAGGTGCTATATTGTGTTTGGTTTTTGCCTCTGTAGTTACATCCATTAATTATTCTTTGTACTCTATATTCTATACTACATTTCTTTTCCAAAGAGATACATATGCCCCAAAAGATGAGTGTCTAAATAATTCTGAGCATATGTTAGCCATTGTAGTGTTCTAAACACTCAAAGCTCTCAGGTGGAAGTGGAATTTTATATTGGATTTCACATTAAACTGTGAATAGGTGCATTCTGCAAAATATATGGCTATTAAACACATGCACTCAATGATCATATGCTATCTTTTCTTAAGTTCATTCTTCGTTTTATGTAGGTTGCTGAATTTGGAACTTCTGATCCTAGATTTTTATCGTCCCTGCAAATCTATGGAAAATCTCCCATTGAGCATTATTGCTTAATTATATAGTTTTTTTATTAACTATGATTCAACCTGTTTAGTCAGTATTGAGCTTTTCTAATTCTTAAGAAAAGGAATAGTCAGATATTTTGTAATCAATGCATAGAAACATATCCTTTTCTCATTAAAAAATTCAATCGTGACTTGAATTCTAGAAAGAATTGTAAATGTTAGACTCTTAGTCCTGTACCACCAGTATTTCCCCAGATCACACTGTGGACTGTAGTCAAGGCACCGTGCTATAACCATGGAGTGATAAGAAAGAGAATAACACAAGATATGCTCCTGAATCAGCAGGGTAAGTGACAGACAGAGACTGAACTGTTCAGTTTCACTACACAAAATATGGCCAGTCTCAGAGTAAGATGATTAGCAGAAGAGGAGACCAGAAGGGAAAGTAATTGGTTCTGCTGGAGCATGCCTTGGTCACCTTTTCATCATGTCACGGTGTACAAATGGACATAAATAACAGAAGTGTTTCATAGGTTAACCAATAAATTGAAAACTGTAATACCTACTCTCACCTAAGAAATATAAAATATGAGTATTTGGAGTATTCGAAGATGTGACCTGTAGCAAACGTGGTAGCTTCTCTTTCAACACACACACTGAAAAATAAAATTTTAAGCCTAAGCCCTACGTTATATATCATGTCCCATTTTAGTGATACTAACATATATGCTTTGTGTTGCATTTACATTTCTAAAATGGTCAGAGTAGCAGGTTATTTTGTATTTTTGAGAAAAAAAGTCTGACTTAGTGTGTGGGGAGATAGTGTAATACTTCAGATTTATCAAAAACACATAGTTTTTTTATGTACCTCTCAGATCACTTAAGAAAAAAACACATGGGTTTGGCGCCTGTAGCTCAAATGGCTAAGACACCAGCCACATATACCAGAGGTGGCGATTTGAATCCAGCCCAGGTTTGCCAAACAACAATGACAACTACAACCAAAAAATAGCCAGGCGTTGTGCTGGTGCCTGTAGTCCCAGCTACTTGGGAGGCTGAGGCAAGAGAATTGCTTAAGCCCAGGAGCTGGAGGTTGCTGTGAGCTGTGATGCCACAGCATTCTATGCAGGGTGACAGCTTGAGGCTCTGTCTCAAAAAAAAAAAAAAAAAAGAAAAGAAAAGAAAAAGAGAAAACAAACAAACACATGCACTGTTTTATTGTGTTTTTATTTCAATGTATCTAAGGGGCACAAATTTGTTATTTTTGTTGTCATTACATGGATGAATTACATAGTGGTGAAGTGGGGCTTTTAATGTATCCATCACCCAATTAATGTTCATTGTAAACAACAGGTAGTTTTTGATCCCTCAACCCCTCTCTTACCATTTACACCTTGAGTCCCCACAATTATACCACTCTGAATAACCGTGTCTACCCATTGCTAAGCTCCCTCTTTAAGTGAGTGCATGCAGTATTTATTTTTCCACATCTGAGATCCTTACTTAGGATAATGGCTTCCAGTTGTACTCAGGTTGCTGTGAAAGACATTATTTCATTATTCTTTATGGCTAAATAGTACTCCATATACATGACACTATTAATCCCAGGGTCTTGGTTTTGAACCTACATTGGGTGAGTAGTTTACCTTCCTTTACTCACTTAACTCAGTGGTTAGAACAGATCACTATTAAAGGTAAATTGGTATAAGTATAGTTACTACTCTGAGTTAAGATCATCAGTAACAATTCATAGTTCATAGAATAACAAGGAGAAGAGCTTAAGTCCTTTTGCTCATAGTAGCCCCACCATAGTCTTTATATACATGGGCACTGTGAATTTTGTTCCTGAGTTTTCCCTTGACTACCTTTATGCAGTATGGTAAGAAATCCTTATCATATACGTTTGTTGATAGAGATAATGTTTAATATCTTCCCGAATCCTTTATCAAAGACCTCATATATTTATATTAGATCTAAGGGATAACAGATGCTGTACAACATAGTGGTTAATTAAGAGTACTTTAAAGCTGACTCTCTCCCATACTCCTAGATCAGCCATTTATCAGCTATGGACCTTGAGTGAATTTCTAAGCTTCTCAATCTCTGGTCCGCAGTTTCATCATCTATCAAATGGGGATAGTAATTATTCACTGGAGTTATTGTAAGAATGAAATGAATTAATGCGTGTGAGACATAAAAAACAGTGGCACATAATAATATTTCATGATTGTTTGTATTGCTATTTCTACTGTCACTAAGAAATGGCACACACTTCTCTGCAGCCCAAGACAAACAGCATATTTCTCTGAAGAACACTGAAAATCATGGTTCTCTTTCACTCTAACACAAAGAGCTAATAGTCAAATCCCGTGTCAACTTTAGTAATTTGTATGGAATGAGGGTCTTAAATATCTATTCTTATTTCTTTTTCATTTCAGCCTTCATTATTTATGTGTATTTTCGCTGGCCCTGTTTTTAGTATTTTAAAATTTTATCACATGTATAAGGCAACTCAGATTCTTCATTTTCTGTAATATGATAAATGAGCAACATACAAAAAAATAGCTATTCAAATTAGTTTAAATTTATTTTATAAACAGTATATTTGAAAGTAAAAATAAAATTTACATGTTTTGAATGTCCAAACTTTTATCCTAAAATATTACCTTTATTCCACAAAATAAATAGCAAATGAAGGCATCAGAAATGTTTAGAGATGGAGAGGTGTAGTGTCATTCTATCTGGCTTAGTTTTACGCTTCTGGGAGACTCAGGTCACTAAATCCACATAAACAAGATGCACAAAAAAGCAAAAAAGCTCTAGTAGGTTGCAGCCACTAATGGTGATCTTCCATATGTAGATGGGATAAATAATTGGATTTTTCACTATGCCATTTTATTGGTCAGCTGTTACAGCCTTTTGAACAAGAAGTATTTCATTTATATATTATGCTGTTTTAAAAAGCTGGATGATAAAAAATATATACCCTTTACAAATAAGACTGAGAGCTATTTATTAAGTAGCTTTAAAGGCTTTTTGTTAGCATGAAAGTTTGGGTTAATTATAGAATTTTGATACTTATTATCAGGTTACTAATCCTTTTTGTTTGATGGTGAAAATCACCACACTGGTTTATTTCCTCCTTTACTGGCACTTTCACTTGAGTATCAGTATACAATGTTTTGCTGGTATACGTCTTTTATTTACTATTTCATAATGATCTAAGGCAGAAGATGAAAATAAATTAATTATAATTTCAAACATTTAGGCGCTCTGCTTTAACATTCCTGTTCAGTATTCATCTGTGAAGGATGAGGCCCACAAGGATCATGTGCCTGAAGGTCTTTGTGTTGGCAGAATTATGGTTTCTGTAGTAGAATACCCCAAAACTGAGTGGCTGATGCACATTCTTATTCATCTTGCTTCCTTTTTTTTTTTTTTTTTTAGGATCCCAGGGAAATACAAGTGTTTGGGTATAATGGCAATGCTAATTTCGGGAAATGATTGAGTTTTACATATCAGACACTAACTAGATGACACTTATGTTATAGGTTTAAAAATTCAACAAATAAAGAATACCTTGGAAGAGCCTACTCACTAGTTAAGGATTGCTAGGCCAGCACTGTAAATGAAAATATAATATTTTGACAAGAGTTACTGAAATGATTAGTGTAGTCATGACGAAATGCTATGGATTGGGGAGATGCATAAAGGGTAGAAAGCTGTAATTTAAAGAAGTAGAACTGACCATAGTGTGTTTTAAAGGTGGATATGGTGACCATGATTGATAATGTGATTTAGGTGCTTCTGGAATTCTTTTGTGTATATTAGAAAATCAGACACAATGAAAAATTCTAGACTGAGTGGGAGAAATGCTTTATAGACAATTTCAGAAGCATAAAATTCTAGTAAAGTCAGTAGTAGTTAGTGTTTCTAGCAGTGAGGATGGTGAGTATTGATTGCCACCTTTCCTCTGATATCAGAAAGAAAATTCCTCAAATGAAAGAGAAATCCAGACTTTCTGCAAAGCAGTGAGGAGAATTTGTAAGCATTAACCTATTTTTAAAATCTACAAGTTTTGCTGGTGGAAAACAACCTACTGTGGTTAGCATTCACTTTACACAGACCAAGTAAGCGTCAGCATAGTAAGGTCTGTTAGCTAAATCTGGCCTGCCACCTATTTTGTAAATAAAGTTATATTGGAGTGCATTCATTTCTTATGCATTGGCTGCTTTTATACTACAGAGGCAGAACTGAGTAGTTACAACAGAGAACTTATGATCTGCACAGTTTAAAATATTTGCTCTGCAAGTTCCCTGACTCCTGAATATAAACAAATATGAGTTTTCCAATAGATATGCAGAATTTTATATTTTGGCAAACTTTTTAAGAATTGTTAAACCCAGTGAGTTTTAATTTCTCCTGCTTGCTCGTGAGGAGTGTGAGTGATACTATGAATACAAACCAATTATCTTTGGAAGTTATAAAGTGAATTAGAAAGTATAGCAAGGGTTCAGTTACAGCAAGACCAATAAAAGATATTCTTAAATAGAGTCTCTGGGTTTCTGTGTGATAATTTGTGTTAGAATTATTGTTAAGAATCTGATTAAAAGATATTAGAAAACCAATGTCAAAGCTAGAAGTAAGTCAGAGGGTTTCGACTTTTTCCTTATCTGCTCCCTGGTGGTTTAGCTTGCTTCCTCTTTCCCCTGACAAGTACCAAAATTGAACCAAATTTTACCCTCCCATCAGCTCCTCTGGGTAGAGAAACTCAATAATCACTGTTTTTTTTCTATTAAGTGTGGTTTTATCAATCAGAAAAATAATAGCATTTTGTTAGTAGCTTTTGACCAGTATTTGAGTCTAGGCCATAATAATTAACTGAATTTTGAGCAAATCTCTATTTCTTGGTCACAGTTTCCTTGATAATGGTCCCATTATCTAAAATTTTTTTTCTTAGATGCACTTATTGTCACTTTATATTCATTTTATGAACATAAAATAAGGTTATTTATGTAAAAATGTTTTGAATATCATAAAGTGTCATTCAAATACAAATTACAGCATTTATTATTATTAGGTTACAACAATGTCACCAAGAACTAGATTAATCTTGAGGTAGCTAACCCCAAATAGGCTAGTGCTGTGGTGTCATCTGAGCCTTTGGAACAAGTCATTTCAATTATTTATGTCTTATTTAGTGTGACATGCATCAAATTTGGATTTCTCTCCAAAGTTGGTGATAGTAAAGACTTATCCACTGTGTTTTCCTATGATTTTTTTTAAAGATGGAGACTTTACCTCCTTCATGTTTACATGGATGGAGCTGGAAAATATTCTTCGTAGCAAAGTATCTCGAGAATGGAAGAAAAAGTATCCAATGTACTCAGCCCTACTATGAAACTAATTTATAGCTTTCATAGAAAAGCTATAACCCAATTTTGGCCCAGGAATATGGGGAGAGGGGAGAGGAAGGAGAGAAGAGGGTGGGTGGAGGGAGGTTGATTGGTAGGATCACACCTGTGGTTCATCCTATAAGGGTACATGTGAATCTCTCTAAATGTAGAATATAAATGTTTTAACACAGTAACTAAGAAAAAGACATGAAGGCTTTGTTAACCAGTTGGATGAAAGTATTTCAAATTGTATACAGAAACAGTACACTGTACCCCATGATAGTATTAATGTACACTGCTATGATTTAATAAAAAAATAAGTATGAATAAAGGAAACTTATAGGTGCAAAGATAAAAAGATTTAGAGAAAATAATAAATGTGGATATGTATTTGGAGGAAATTATAGATATTGATAACATATGTAGCATAGCTCATAGTAGATAGTTAAATTTATTGAATAAATAACTGAAAAAATAAGCAAATTTGTACTAGCCTGGGGTGGAGAGAAGGAAAACAGGAAGCAGAGAAGGGAAATTGAGAAGGAACCAATAAAAGAATCTTAAATGTCAGGAAGTTAAGTAAGCAATAAAGATTTTGAGGAGAGTGGAAAAGAGAGTTACTAAAAGAGTGACAGGCCTGATGAGGTATAAATGTTAAGATGTCTCAATATTTGATAACACATGAGGCACTACATACATTTTCCTGTTGTAGTATTAGTGAACATATATCATCGATATTCATATAAAATGTTGAAAATCTCTGTTCTCCTCCTGGAAACATGATGGTATTTACTTAAATATAAGCCAGCACACTCTGTCATTTTAATAAGAATATAATAAATATACTAATTGAATTTGGGGTTAAGGACCTTTACATTTTTACAGCCATTGGATGACAATTTAATTATCTTTTTTCTTTCCACAATAAAAGTAAAATTCTCATAGCATTATGTTTGAAAGGCATCTGGCACTCAAGTGGCTGTATTTCCATGTTTCATGGTTTAAGGAATTGCATCGTTGTTGAAAACGTTTTAAGGTTCTTTACATGATTGTCACGGGATGCTCTATGCTAATCTAGATCATTTTATAACTATAGCAACTAAAGAGCTATAAAGTGAGCTACCAAGAGAAACACATACTAAAATATTAAATTAGATACCCCTTTAAAGTTTAAGCTACATCTGAAGAGTGAGTTGGCTACTTTGTTAGGTACATGCATTTTCAGAGCTCACACGGGTGCCATTTAGCATCTGAGCAGCTCTTGCAAACTTCCCAAGAGGTCTGGAAAAGTGAATGAGTTTCTCAAAGTGCCTATCTTTTACTCTAGGGAACAATTGAAGTTAGAAGAAGCTGGCTGAATAAATGGCTTTCCCCTCCCTAAGTATTAACAGAACGATTGCAGTCAATATAAAATTTTCCCATTTTACCAACTTGGGTGGAGAGAAGTAATCTAAAACTTGTTTCTAAGACTTCCCTTGCCAAAAGCTCTTTTAACGGTAGTCAGTCATTTTAAGATGGCTTAAATTAAGTACTTTGGAAAGCAAAAGGTGAACTTGCTAGATGAACTATCGAGATTATATCTAGAATAAAATATTATTCAATAATGGAAAGGACCTTTCCTGATATCCTAAAATTGCATATATTTTCTAAAAGATGAAAGTCTAGTGAATGATAGATTTAATATCACTCTTCCAAATCAAACTAACAAAAGATAACTTCAGATTACTAAAAAAAAAAATACATAATT
Source organism: Galagoides demidoff (assembly GCA_963574575.1). Classification (NCBI taxonomy): domain Eukaryota; kingdom Metazoa; phylum Chordata; class Mammalia; order Primates; family Galagidae; genus Galagoides; species Galagoides demidoff. The sequence goes on from CAUYQV010008304.1 coordinate 9,792, forward strand.
TGTTATAGTTATTTTACATAAAACATTTCCACCAACTAGATATATATGTGAAATTATATTTTGAAGTTCCATAAAGATTGTTAAAGCTAATATTGAAAAGTTCCATTTTCTATAATTTGGAAAGGTCCCAATTATATCTTTGTTACTAGAAATAGTAATCATAATTCAACAATTATTTAATGATGCTAACCCTTTTGTTAATTATCAATGTTAGAATGATAATATCCTCTGATGCATGGAAAAGAATGCTAGAATCAACTGGGAACAGTATGCTATACAGGTTAAATATATAAATTCTAGAGTTTGTCTGCCTACGAAGAGAATCTGGTTACTCTACCTACTCTCTAGTGAACTTGGGCAGTTGTTTTTAAGTTCCTTAAGTCTGTTTCTCTAACTGTTCATAATATAGTAAGATTTCTTAACGTTGTTTTGGTCCTTAAATTAAATGATGCAGCCAAAGTGTTTATTGCAGTGTCTGGCGATAAATTCACTCATAAATGTGAATTAATATTGTCATTACTCCCATTGTTTATTCTTGTTTCTTTTCCCCATTCATTTTCAGCATTGTTTACAAATTGTGCCATTGGCATTTGTGTTGTTGAGTGCATTAAAAAGTAATTTCTATTTCTTAGCTAATGAATAGATGATAACTAATGCCATTATGTAAAGAATTACTTATAAGATATAATGTTTCTTTCTTTAAAAAAATTTTGCTAATGAACTATAAAATGTTGAAAGAAGTCAGGCTACTTGGCTCACAAACAAAAGACACATAGGATATCAGTATACATAATAGATGATGATATAAGGAATGGTTGGTGATTAGTAGTCAAGGGATCATGGCTACATTTTATTTACTTATTTATTTATTTGACAGGGTCTTACTCTTTGACCCAGGTTAAAATGCAGTTTCAAGATCATAGCTTTCCGTAACCTTGAACTCCTCAGCCAAGTGATTCTCCTACCTCAGCTTCCCAAGTAGCTAGGATTATAGGCACACATCACCATGCCCAGAGATTTTTTTTACAGGTTTAAAGATAGGCTGTTGCTGTGTTTTCAAGGCTGGTCTCAAACTCCCAAACTCCCAGCCTTAAGGAATTCTCCCTCCTTGGCCTTTCAAAGTGCTTGGATTATAGATGTGAGCCATAGTACCTAGCCTTAAGTTTATAATTTTAAGAGGGAGAAGATAAGGGTGCTAATTTTAGAACCTGGAAATAGTGGTGGATGTGTGCCAGTAGGTTCAATAGCAAAGTATGAAGGTGAAATAGGACTGGCACTACTAAAGATGAATTCTACCCAACTATAAATGGTACCTCCATTCAGATCTCCCCAACATAAAGTGCCATTTGATTTGCACCCAGTGTTTGGAAAGCATTCAATTTTGCTTCTAATAACTATTTTTGCATAAATACATAATGCAAATACAATGTATATATATAAAAAGCATAGTTATTTCTTTATGCAGAACTGCAGCATATTCTGTATTAAGAAACCAGTGTTTTAGTGGATTTTTGGAAAAAATGTGAGCACTATGAGAATAGATGTTTCCTTTCTACAAATTGAGAGATTGAAATTTAGATAAATCAAGTAACTTGCTCATTGTCACACAATTACTAAGTGATAGAATTTGGGCTCAGAAACCACAGACTTTTCCTCCCTTTCCATTATATCACTTACGTCTTGATAAGGTATGTAGATCATGCCATTTTTACTGTAAAAAATTCAGTTTATTCTAAAAGAATAATGTGTTCTTTTAATGTTTAATTATGCATTTTCCAACCACAGTCTCTGTGAGAACTTGCATAATTTACTCATAGTAAGTTTCTGTTTGTTTTTCTCATCTATAAAATGAAAAGAATAAGAATCTCATATAGTTGTTAGAATGAATAAATGGTGTAGCACATAGATTGTCATATGAGTTCCACAAATAGAAATAATCTTTTTAAATTGACATGTAATAATTAGACATATTCATGGTTTGCAAGTGATGTTTCCTTGCAATAATGCGTAGTGATCAGATCTGGGTAATTATCATACTCATCATCTCAAACATTTATCATTTATTTGTGCCGAGAACATTCAATGTCTTCCTTCTAGCTATCCGAAAATACATAATATTTTATTGTTAACTGTAGTCATCCTATAGTGCTACAGAACATTTTTTCCATCCAGCTATAACTTTGTGTCTTTTAACAAATCTCTATTTCCTCCTCCTCCCCACCCTTCACAGACTCCAGTATTCTCTGTGCTACTTTTTACTTCTTAAGATCAATTTTATTTTTAGCTTCCCTGTATGAGGAGGATATGTGGTGCTTAACTTTCTGTTCCTGGTTTATTTTTACTAGACATAATGTCTTCCAAATCAATGGAAGTGCAAATGATAAGATTTCATCATTTTGTATGCCTGAATATTATTTTATTCTGTGTGTGTGTGTTTGTGTATATAAATACATAGAGTGGCCATAAATTTCACGTGCAATTTAAAATAGACAACTATTTTAAATTATATATATGTATACAGATACCAATACATATACACACACATACCAGTTTTTTTTCCCATTCATTTGTTGTTAGATACCTAGGTTGATTTTATATCTTAGCTATTTCAGTGCTGCAATTGCAATAAACACTAAGGTACTGATGTCTCTTCAATATACTGGTCTCCTTTCTTTTGGATAAATGCTCAGTAGTGGGATTGCTAGATCATATGGTAGTTCTATTTGTAGTTTTCAGAAGAAACTCTGTCCCATTCTCCATAGTGGCTATTCTGTACTGGTTAAAGTTTCCACCAGTAGTTTATAAGGGTTTCCTTTTCTCTCTATCCTCACAAGCAATTGTTATTTTTTGTCGTTTTGATAATGACGATGTTAACTGTAACTAGGGTAAGATTAAACTCGGTTGTGATTTGAGTTTCATTTCCCTGGTGATTATTCATGTTGAACATTCTTTTCACATATTTCTTGACCATTTGTCATCTTTTGAGATATGCCTGTTCAGATCATTTTCCTGTCTTTTAATTGGATTGTTTATTTCTTGGCTGTTGAGATGTTTGAGTCCTTATATGTTCTGAATATGAACTCCCTACTGGATGAATAATTTGCACATATTTTCTCCCACTCTTTTCTTTTTGTTGATTGTTTTCTTTGTTGTTAAGAAGCTTTGTAGTTTGATATAATCCCATTTATTTATTTTTGTTTTTGAGGTCTTCCTTAGAAAATCTCTTCCCAGACCAATATCCTGAAATATTCTCCCTATTTTTTTTCTTGTAGTTTTTATAGTTTCAGGAATCAGTTGATTTTAGATATACAGATTAATTTCTGGGTTGCCTATTTTGGTGGTCTATATGTCTCCTTTTGTCAGTGTTATGTTATGACACTTTGGTTACTGCAGCTTTGTAGTATATTGTGAAGTTTGATAATGTGATACTTCAGTTTATCCCCATTGGTTGGGATTATTTCAACTATTTTGGATCTTTTATAGTTCTACATGAATTTTAAGATTTTTTTTCAATTTCTGTGAAGAATTTCTTCAGCATTTTGATAGATGCATCATTTTACATTAGATTTGTTGATTGCTTTAGTTAGTAGTGTCATTTTATATTTCCATTACTATTATTATTACTGTTTGTTTTTCTATTAGAATAATATTAGTGACATATCAGAGATAATACATTTCTCTCAAACCATCACTAATATTTCAAAAAAATAGCATATTTTATTTATCAGCCATATATTTCTCCCATATAAACTATTTATATAATTTTATTCATTTTCCAAAATGAAAAATTTGGGGAAGATTTATATTAATATGAAATAAAATGTAAAGGCAATAGACTGTGTAATAAAGTTGTTCATCAAAATAAAAGTCAGATATCAGAAAGTTCTAATAGTAGACATTAATATGAATTGGTATTGTTATGCCCGAAAAATACTCCCAAATGGCCGCAGCAGACAAGTCCAAGACACTCCGATGTAAAAGCAAGAGGTGAGATTTATTCAAACCCGGGTTTGGACTCTCCTGGTGCACACACCAAAGAAGAGCCTCGAACCCAGGGTGGAAGCAGTTTTTATGGGGTACAGAAAGCAAGAAGGGAAGAAGGGTACGAGTACACTTTTCATTGGTGGTTAGTGATTTCACTAGTAAAGTTACATTCTTGATTGGTGGTTGATGATTTCACTAGTAAAGGAGGATTTGGATTGGTACAGGTG
>CAUYQV010008310.1:0-26983 GCA_963574575.1 Galagoides demidoff
ATTAATAATTAATTAAATTGGCCACCATAACATTTTTAAGTTGGCTTTATCTTTTTTTTTTTTTTTTTATTTAATTCTTCCTCCTTTTGTTTTTTGTTGCCCCCCCCCCCCCCCCGTGTAGTTGGGATCACAAGGTCTGGCTGTCACGTTGTCATGTTGTTGTTGTAGAGACGGGGTCTCACGCTGGCTCAACTGGCTCAGGGGATCTTAGCTGATCTGGAACCTCTGAGCACAGGTGATCCGCCCACCTCAGCCTCCCATAGAACTGGTACAACAGGCGTGAGCCACCAGGCCTGGCCAGCTTTATCTTTTTAACTTTAAAACTGAGTGGGAGGCTCAGCACTTATGGCTCAAGTGGCTAAGGTGCCAGCCACACATACACCTAAGGTGGTGGGTTTGAATCCAGCCAGGCCTGCCAAAAACAACAATGATGGCTGCAACCGAAAAATAGCCGGGGCATTGTGGCAGGTGCCTGTGGTCCCAGCTACTTGGGAGGCAGAGGCAGGAGACTCACTTGAGCCCAGGAGTTGGAAGTTGCTGTGAGCTGTGATGCTACGGGCACTCTACCTGGGGGGGATAGCTTGAGGCTCTGTCTTTAAAAAAAAAAACTGAGTGGGAGTGGGCAGCGCCTGTGGCTCAAAGGAGTAGGCACCAGCCCCATATACCAGAGGCGGGTTCAAACCTGGCCTCAGCCAAAAACTGGCAAAAAAAAAAAAAAACTGAGTGGGAGCATTGTTCACTTGGGATGTGCCTCATCTATTAAGAATAGTAAAACATCCTGGGCTCGGTGCCTATGGCTCAAGTGGCTAAGGCGCCAGCCACATACACCTAAGGTGGCGGGTTCGAATCCAGCCCAGGCCACCAAACAACAATGATGGCTGCAACTGAAAAAAAATAGCCAGGCATTGTGGCAGGCGCCTGTGGTCCCAGCAACTTGGGAGGCGGAGGCAGGAGACTCTCTTGAGCCCAGGAGTTGGAGGTTGCTGTGAGCTATGCCACGGCACTCTACCCAGGGGGACAACTTGAGGCTCTGTCTCAAAAAAAAAAAAAAAACATCCTGCAAATAGGTAGTGGCTTCAGTGTTTGATGTCATTTCTCCTGGATTCTAAGAAAGCAATCTTCATGCCAAACATTTAGCCCAGTTTAAAAGAAAATGAGTCATTATAACCAATAATGGTTTTTTTGTTTTTGTTTTTGTTTTTGTGGCTTTACCTTAGGTTCATTTTATAGGTGTCGTCAGTATAGTCCAGTGGTTCTCAGTCTTCCTGAAGCTGCGAACCTTTAATACATTCCAAAGGGGTTATGACCCACAGGTTGAAAATTGCTGGTGTAGTCTATTTAAAAATAGTTAAGAATTAAGGTCAAGTAAGTACTTCTTTGGACCTGTGTTCTCTGTTTCTAATCAATAGGAGGGAACGCTTTGTTGGTCAAAGTGAAGGAAAAAAGGCACGACCTACTACACGCCGAGAAGATCAGAGTTTTGAAAGGTATCCAAAAAATTTCAGTGACTCCAGAAGAAATGAGCCTCCGCCACCAAGAAATGAACTTAGAGAATCAGACAGGCGAGATGTACGCGGGGAGCGAGATGAAAGGAGAGCAGTGATCATTCATGACAGGCCTGATATCGCTCACCCTCGACATCCTCGGGAAGCAGGGCCTAACCCTTCTAGACCAACTGCCTGGAAGAGTGAAGGAGGCATGTCCACTGACAAACGGGAAACAAGGTATTAATGCTTTCCTAGTAGAGTATTATCCATTTGGGTAAAACAAAAAAGACTACTATGAAAGTTTTGATTATGTATGTTTTTGTGTTTTGTTTAGCAGAATTGAAAGGCCAGAACGATCTGGGAGAGAAGTCTCAGGACACAGTGTGAGAGGTGCTCCCCCTGGGAGTCGCAGTAATGCATCAGGCTATGGAAGCCGAGAGGGAGACAGAGGCGTCATCACAGACCGAGCAAGTGGAACACAGGTAAATGCTGAGTAAGGTTTCTTGTCAACTCTTTAGAAGGAAACTTGGAGGACTTAAGAGCTACTGTGTAGATAACAGAATCATTTTGATGTGGCCTAAATTAGATTGGAATGACTGGGAGATTAACTTTTTTAAAAGATCTTAATTTTTTTTTTCATATGATACTATGAGTAGTTGCATATTGGTAATTCAAAGAGGTAGGATGCTAGCCTGAAAATATTTTATTTTAATCAAACCTGAAATTTAAGAATTGTAATATTTTGTAAATGAGCCTTCTTAATGATAACTGGTTTTTTATCTTTTTATGAAATTGAAGCTTTCTAACTGGATCAGAAAATTTGGCCCCTCCTCTGTCTCCATTTCACTAGCTCACAGCAACCTCAAACTCTTGGGCTTAAGGGATTCTCTTGCCTCAGCCTCCCAGGTAGCTGGGACAATAGGTGCCCTCCACAATGCCTGGCTATTTTTTCTTATTGTTGTTGTAATTGTCGTTGTTTAGCAGGCCTGGGCTGGGTTTGAACCCACCAGCCACAGTATATGTGGTTGGCGGGTGCCCTAGCTACTGAGCTACAGGCACCGAGCCTCCCTACCCCTCTCCTTTTAAAAATATTTTTCTACTTCAAGAAGTAGCATAAAGTGTAGAATTGAAGTAAAACTTTTGTTTTTCATCCTCTCCTAAAGGTAGGTGAGTGGAATGATTTATATTTTTTAAATGCTTTTTATCTTGTGATACTTTATTGCCTTTAAATATTTTATAAGTTATTGTTGTTGCCGTTCACTGGGGAAGATTTGAACCCGCCACCCTCGGTATATGGGGCAGGTGCCCTACTCACTGAGCCACAGCTGCTGCCCAATATTTTATAAGTTAATGAGCTGGACAAAGGAAAGTAGTCTCCTAGTAACTCAGATAAGCAAAAACCTTTTGCCTAATTTAAAATCATTATACTGGTGAAAAGCTGGTAATGTGGATTGACAGTAAGCACAAATAGAATATACTTTTGTAAATTATGTACCAAAGAAAAATTATGTGTGTCTCTGTACAGTGGTGCTTTGTTTTCCATTTGAATACACACTATGTTTCTTAACAGCATTTTTTGTTGTTGTTTGTTTTTTAATATGGAATGCTTCCCAGATTTGCGTGTCATCCTTGTGCAGGGGCCATGCTAATCTTCTCTGTATCGTTCCAATTTTAGTACATGTGCTGCTGAAGCAAGCACCATAACTGTTTTTGACCAGAATATTTTTAAATCTCTTGGCATTCCAGCTAATACTGCATGTTGCTATATACTCTTCATTTCATTCCAGAACATTTATAAAACAGATTTGGGCCTGATGACTATACTATGTAAGTTTTATTTACTTATTGACAGACGCTCACTCTGTTGCCCTTGGTAGAGTACCATGACGACATAGCTCACAGTAACCTGAAACTCTTAGGCTCAAGCAGTTCCCTTGCCTAAGCCTCCCGGTAGCTGGGACTACAGGCACCTGCCACAACACCCGGGCTCTTTTCTAGAGACAGGGTCTTGGTCTGTCTCAGGCTGGTCTTGAACCCTTGAACTCAGGCAATCCACCCATCTCAGCCTCCCAATGCTGGGATTATAGGCATGAACTACCACACCTGGCTGGCTGTATGAATTTTAATATTTGTAATAAGTAGAAATGCTTGATAAGTTCTGATTTATCTTTCAGTTTATGGATGGAACAGAATTTTTGTGATTGCCTTTTAAGACTAAATATATAATTGAGATACTCTGCCTTTTTTAAAAAGTAAAACATAAGGAAATCTCATAGATTTGTCCCCTGCATTCAGATATTTGTTTGGAAAAGGTGTCCTTAGGAGGAGATCCTATAGCCTATCTTGAAAATTCTTTTTCTCAGTGTTAATCTGTAAGTCGTTCTGCCAGTATTTAAGTCCCTCCGTGAGGTCCCTTCAGCTTTATTTCTACAGGCTAAATATCACAACTCTGGACTCTTCTCCACTTGGATCCATAATTCTATGACTATTGTTTCTGTATGTTCACCACTCCATATGTGTATATATATATATATATATATTTTTTTTTTTTAAGAGACGGAGTCTCACTTTATTTGCCCTTGGTAAGGTGCTGTGGCATCACAGCTCACAGCAACCTCCAACTCCTGGGCTTAGGCGATTCTCTTCCCTCAGCCTCCCGAATAGCTGGCGCTACAGGCGCCCACCACAACACCTGGCTAATTTTGTTGCAGTTTGGCTGGGGCGGTTTCAAACCTACCACCCTCAGTATAGGGGGCTGGTGCCCTACCCACTGAGTCACAGGTGCTGCCCACCACTCCATTTTTTATAGTCATGGGCATGACACCTGATAAGAGCCATAACACCAGTTAGTATGTATAAAAGAGGATGACAGCCCCTGTTTCTGTGTGTATTTGCATGTTGTCCCTGACAGGTTGATCATATGCTCTACACTGCTTTGTCATAAGGTTTTGAGCACTGTCTGTGCCTTCTTACTTACATATAGGTCTAAGCATTTGAAATACTTGAAGGTCAAAAGGTGCTTGGGTACTAGAGGTACCAAAATAGGAATTACAGTACTGAATCATTTTCCCCCATACCCTGCCCTGAAGCCTAAGTAACATCTTACTACAAAATATATAGAAAATTGGGCGGCGCCTGTGGCTTAAAGGAATGGGGCACTGGCCCCATATGCCAGAGGTGGTGGGTTCAAACCCAGCCCCAGCCAAAAACTGCAAAAAAAAATAGATAGAAACTCTTCACATACTGTTGGATTATTCATCCTTTTATCTTCTCAGGCATCTTTATTAATTTGCTTCTGACATTAAAAGCACAGCAGTATAATTGTATTGGTGTGATGACACTGGGGGTGGAATAACTATTCGTTTAATATGCTGTTAAAGCACTATCCTGAAGAACGACACGTGGTCGAACGCCATGGACGAGACACAAGTGGACCAAGGAAAGAGTGGCACGGTCCTCCTTCTCAAGGACCTAGTTATCATGAAGCAAGACGAATGGGTGATGGCCGAGCAGGAGCGGGCTTGATCACCCAACATTCAAGGTAAACAGCTAATCAGTTAATGGCTTTTTATTTTTAACCTTCAGGTTAATGTGAGGGTACAAACAAGTAGGTTACAATATTGGTATTTTTTAGGTAGAGTCCCTCTTATAGTTGTGTCCCACACCCAAGAGGTATGCCATATATCCTTACATCATGCTCATTAAATGGGAGCACACTAATTGCTTTTTGGTTTTTTTTGTTTGTTTGTTTTGTTTTGTCAATACACAACCAAACCTTTATCCTTTCTTTTAAAGGTCATTATAGTTTCTGAGAGATTGGATTGTGACTAGTAAAAACCCAACCTCTGCCCCAACATTGCTCTGTATTAACTCAAAATCTCCAAGAGATTATATGCAGGGCAGTTGATATTTGTTAGTTCATATTCCTCATTTGTAAATTAATCTATTGGCATCTGGCCAGATGATCCAGGATACAGGTATGGTAACCTCATGTTGGAACCATCATATTATTCACTGCCTAGAACTCCTAAAATTCTTTTTTTTTTTTTTTTTGAGACAGAGTCTCAAGCTCTGTCCCCTTGGGTAGAGTGCTATGGCATCACAGCTCACAGCAACCTCCACCTCCGGGGCTCAAGAGAGTCTCCTGCCTCAGCCTCCCAAGTAGCTGGGACCACAGGTGCCCACCACAATGCCCGGCTATTTTTTTTTTTTTTTTTTTTTGGTTGCAGCCGTCATTGTTATTTGGCTGGCCGAGCTGGATTCGAACCCACCACCTTAGGTGTATGTGGCTGGCGCCTTAGCCACTTGAGCCACAGGCGCTTAGCCAACTCCTAAAATTCTTAAAAAGGAGGAAATTCAAAGTATGTTCTGTTTCCTCCCTTTCAAAATAACTCTTAGAAGAATTGCTTAAGCCCAAGAGCCAAGAGTTTGAGATTACTGTGAGCTGTGACGCCATGGCACTCTACCCAGGGTGATAGCTTGAGACTCTGTCTCAAAAAAAAAAAAAATTAAAATAACTCTTAGGAAACTTTTGGACATTTTCATCATAGCCTGATCATATGCAAAGAGGTGAGCTTTTTTTCTCTTCACACCAACATCCAGTTTGGCCCTTCACCAGCCAAGTCTTCAGACTCTCCATGTCCTCCTTTCCTTGCCAGGCCCATCTCTCAGTTACCGGCTTGGCTCAGTGACCTATCCCTGCTATTCTCTTGGTCATTTCTACCATCAAACAGTGTTTTACTTGTGCCTGTGTAGCCTTATCATTCATTCTATCTGGTTTTTAAAGGTCACCAATGACTTTGGTCCTGCTAACTATAGATTCCTTTAGTTCTTAGTTCTTAGTGCTCAGTCTCCTTGGTGGTTAAGCATGGCTTCATGCTGTTGCTTTTTCCTTACTTTGAAGCTGTCTCCTTTTTTAAAGCGTCATCATTTACTGTCTGTCTTTGTGATTGCCTTTGCTGGCTCCTTCCCATGGCTGTGCTTTATTTTCAGCTCTGTGTTGCCATCTCCATGGACGTGCCTTGCTGGCTTCATGAATTCAAGGTCACAACCAACTCTTTCCTTTCCTTTTATGACTTTCATATTCCCTTTTTTTTTTTTTTTTTTTTTTGAGACAGTCTGAAGCTGTTGCCCTAGGTAGAATGCTGTGGTATCATAGCTCACAGCAATACCTCAAACTCTTGCCTCAGATTTTCTGTTTTTAATAGACAGGGTTCACTTTTGCTCAAGCTGGTCTTGAACTGACCTCAAGCTATCCTCCCACCTCGGCCTCCCAGAGTGCTAGGATTACAGGTGTGAGTCACTGTGCCAGGCCCTTCTGTTCCTTTGTTGCCACCACCCTCTCTTACTTTTTTTTTTTTTTTTTGAGACGGAGCCTCAAGCTAGCCCCCTGGGTAGAGTGCCATGGCATCAAAGGTCATAGCAACCTCCAACTCCTGGGCTCAAACGAGTCTCCTGCCTCCGCCTCCCAAGTAGCTGGGACCACAGGCGCCCGCCACAACGCCCGGCCATTTTATTTGGTTGCAGCCATTGTTGTTTGCCAGGCCCGGGCTGGGGATACGAACCCGCCACCCTAGGTGTACGTGGCTGGCGCCTCAGCCGATTGAGCCACAGGTGCCGAGCCCACCCTCTCTTTCTTTGCCATTCCACCAGCCATCTCGTTCCCCACAACTGGAAAAACAGGAACCTCATCTTTATCTTTCTTCCTAACATAAATGTCTAAGTGTGGTTCCAGCTTTGTTTATTTGTTTGTTTGTTTTTTAATTTTTTAAAAACAGTCTCACTCTGTTTCCCAGCTAGAGCGCCATGGTGTTGTCATAGCTCACTGCAGCCTCAAACTCTTGGGCTCAAATGATCTTCTTGCCTCAGTCTTCTGAGTAGCTGAGACTACAAGAGCCCACCATGACACCCAGCTAATTTTTCTATTTTTAGTAGAGACAGGGTCTTGCTCTTGCTCAGGCTGGTCTTGGAACTCCTGAGCTCAAATGATCCTTCTGCTTCAGCCTTCCAGAGCATTAGGAACTGCAGTGCCCAGCCCCAGTTTTTTTTTTTTTTTTTTTTTTTTAATAACATCTCTAGTAGTTATCTGTTTCTCAACATTTGTGCATTTATCTGCTCTTCCCAAGTTAGTCTTTTCTTCCTCCATTGTTCATACTATTTCTAAATTTAGCTGTAGGAACAACCATTTTTGTTTTTGTTTTGTTTTATTTTTATTGTTTCAGGTTAATTTGAGGGCACAAAGAAATAAGTTACAATGTTTGCATTTGTAACTTAAAATGGAACAAAATGGAATTGTGTTCCATACCCAAGAGGTGCCATACACCCTAACATTGTGCCCCTTAAGTGGTAGCAAACCATCCTCCTCCCCTCTCCCTGTTCCCTCGTTTCCCCACCCCCTACCTTGAATTGATTTGAGTTTTTCTCTTATGTGGGTGTGTATTAGATCGTCTACTGGCTTCATAATTAGTATTGAGTACATTGGATTCATGCTCCTCCATTCTTGTGATACTTTACTAAGAAGAATGGGAACACACATTTTATTATATTTTATTTGCTCTGAAACTACAAGCATCTTCTCTAGGACATAGTCTCTAACCCCAGGTTTCTCACCCTGGCATCCAAACATTTTTGTAGTCTAGTTTTTTTCTACTAAACCACTTCACTGATTGTTTCTTTCTTTTTTTTTGGCCAAAGCTGGGTTTGAACTCTGCACTTCTGGCATATGGGGCCAGCGGCCTACTCATTGAGCCACAGGCACCACCCTTATTTTTTTTTTTTAAGACAGAGTCTCACTTTGTCTCCCTCAGAAGAGAGTGCCATAGCATTGCAGCTCACAGCAACCTCCAACTCTCGGATTCAAGCAATTCACTTTCCTCAGCCTCCGGAGCAGCTGGGACTATAGGCACCTGCCACAACACCCAGCAATTTTTAGACACAAGGTCTCCCTCTTGCTCAGGCTGGTCTGGAACCTGTGAGCTCAGGCAATCCACCTGCCTCTGCCTCCCAGAATGCTAGGATTACCTCACCCAGCCTTTCACCACTGATTTTTATTTCTTAGTTTTTCTTACAGGATTTTTTTGGGTCGGTCTGTTTTTTCTGTGTCACTAGTATCTGCTCTGATTCATTATATATAAGTAACAATTCCAGAAAATATTTCTTGCATGACTTGCCATGGTTCAGGCACTCAGGCTATAGCATGCAGCACAGTCAGATCCCCACCCTAGGACTTCTGGTCTGAGGTAGAGGGTGAGAGTTTGTATTTCTATCAGGCTCCTAGTTTGGTGCTGCTGCTGATCTGGTGTCCAGTCCTTGAGGTCCACTGCTGCAGTCCATCCACATGCACAGGTGTGTTCAAGTGACTTTTTTTTTTTGAGATGGAGCCTCAAGCTATCCCCCTGAGTAGAGTGCCATGGCATCACAGGTCATAGCAACCTCCAACTCCTGGGCTCAAGCGAGTCTCCTGCCTCCACCTCCCAAGTAGCTGAGACCACAGGCGCCCACCACAACGCCTGGCCATTTTTTGATTGCAGCCATCATTGTTGTTTGGCGGGCCCGGGCTGGGGATTCGAACCCGCCACCTTAGGTGTACGTGGCTGGCGCCTCAGCCGATTGAGCCACAGGTGCCAAGCCTCAAGTGACTTTTGAAGAAGGAAGCTTTGTAGTGAGATTGGTCAAGTTCAGATCTTGCTTTACCATTACTGTTAGCTCTGTGGCCTTGGTTGGACAAATTACTCAACCTCCGTACCTCAGTTCATCAGTAAAGTGGGACTAATAAATGATACCTACTTCACAGGATATAGACAAAGTACCAGGAATAGTGCCTGGCAAATGATAAGTGTTTTATAGGTATTTTCTGTGATTATTCTTCTCTAACGTTTTCTTCTTTTAAATTTTTTCTAGTAATGCATCCCCAATTAATAGAATTGTACAAATCAGTGGCAATTCCATGCCAAGAGGAAGTGGCTCTGGATTTAAGCCATTTAAAAGTGGACCTCCACGACGATTCTGAAAATGAGCTTTCTGCCATGGTCTTAAGATAATTTATTGAAATCTCCTGTAAACTTTACTTGACTACTTACGAAGAGGACCTCTGACTTGCTTAAGAGTTCTGTCAGACTTTTTTTTTCTTTTTTAAAATTTAACATGATTGCTTTTCTCAATTTTGGAGAAGATGTTTAAATAGTTTTGTTGTAACTTTTAATAGTTTTGTGTATCATTCAACTTTTTTTCTTGCAGCACCACAACACATTTGAAAAGATTGGAATTGAGCCCATTTTGTTGAATGCAGTGTGAATATAAGGAGTAGTATGCGGCTGCGTGGTAGTGGTTTAATTTGCAGCCTTAGCTCTGTGGTGTCTGGCTCTAGACTTGCTTCTCACCACCAAGCAATTCCAGCCTCCATTTTGAAGGCTGTTTAAGCTTAAAAAGTCTGCTGTCTAATTTTTAGAAAATAAGATTGTTCCTTGCATTTCTGAGTATTATGTAACCTATTTTTGCAGAAGGTACTGTTACATTAAGTGCATCTGTGTATCCTGGTTTAAAAAATGTAATCTTTTTTGAAATAAACCTTCATATTCTGTATAGTTGCTAAAGTGTTGAGAACCTTTTTAATTGTAAAGTGAGAACCAGATTTCAGTTTAGTGTAGCAGCACACTTGTTCAGGTTTGCATGGAATGAAACCAAATAGATTAATGAAACCTTGGCAATGAGGTTTGTTTTCCAAGGTTCTTAGACTGAGTTGTGCAGGTAAGTGCACTTTTAGGTAACTGCACTGTTTGATGGATAAATTCCATCTCTGGGAATTGTGTGGCTATTAATGTTTCCATGTTCCCAACTATGTTGAGAAGTGGAAAAAACCCAGGTTCTAGATGGTGAATCAGTTGGGTTTTGTAAATACTTGTATGTGGGAAGACATTGTTGTCTTTTTGTGAAAATAAAAAACCACACCTGGAAGTGTATGTGTCTTTGTTTCCAGCTTTTTAGGTTTTATTACTCCAGCCCTTTCTGGAGTTAAACCCAAAGTCATTGACTAGGCATACAACTATAAAGGCAGTTTTGGGTCTTTGTTCTTAGGAAATCTAGCTTTGATGCTTCTCCTCTGCTAAAAAGACATCTTTTCTAGGAAAGTTTTTCAAGGTATAATCTGAATACCACCACTTTCATAAAAACTTCTTGTGTCCCTTTACAGGAATAAGTGACAAATAATCTAAATAAGGCTAGATTCTTAAGTGAAAGTTGGGCTAAGGGGTCATTCTCAGGTGACCTTTTTGATGTAAGGAAGAATCTTTGTAGAAGTTCTTCTAAATACTTGTCTCTGGCTGGGCACCCGTAGCTTAGTGGTTAGGGTGCCAGCTACATGCTTCAGAGCTGGTGGGTTCGAATCTAGCCCAGCCCTACTAAACAAATAAGAAAAACATATCTGGGCATTGTGGCGGGCAACTGTAGTCCCAGCTACTAGTGAGACAGGCTAGAGAATCGCTTGAGCTCAAGAGTTTGAGGTTGCTGTGAGCTATGATGTCATAGCACTCAACTGAGGGTGGGAATAGTCATGCCCATGAGATAGCTCAGACTTCTGAGTTCTGTGAGCAGTGAGGATCCTCCACTCTTTGGCCCTTGGAGGATCTAGTATTTTGTGTGGATTCCATAGCCCATTCTGTCACTCTTGGCCCTACCCTCGTGGGAGCAGGTGGAGGGTAGGTATGAAGTCTACTTAATTTCCTATTCTCTAGGGTGGCCCCCATCATTCAGTGGCTAGGGTGCCGTCCATGTACATCAAGGCTGGCATATTTGAACCTGGCCCCTGCCAGCTAAAATCAACAATGATCACTGCAACAACCAAAAATACAATAGCCAGGCATTATGTTGGGCACTTGTAGTCCCAGGTACTTGGGAGACTAAGGCAAGAGAATCGTTTAAGCCCAAGAGTTTGAGGTTGCTGTGAGCTGTGATGTGTCAGTACTCTCACAGGGCAACAGCTTGAGACTCTGTCTCAAAAAAAAAAAAATCTCCTGTTCTCTAACATTTTGCAGTATATACAGAATACACTAACTCTCAGCCCTGCATGTTTGTGACTTGGGTTATTATGTCACGTGTCATTATGTCATTGTGTTTACTTATTTGTAGAATGGGACTATCCTTCTAAAAAATAAAGGGATTATAATACAGTTGCCAACATTGGCTGAGCACTTTATATGTTGGGCAGTGTACTAAGTATTTTAAGTGTATTTCTTGGCTACTCAGAATCTTACTAGCCATGGGTAGAATTATTCACCTGTCTATTTTTCAGATAGGAATCTAAGAAGTAATTTACTTTTTAAAAATTATATTGTTTAAGCCTTTGCAAGTGTCATTGGGGAAAAAAAAATAGATTGTTGACTTGTTTCAGTCTTTTTTTTCTACGCCTACACTACACTATAAAAACTAAAGGTAATTTTTTCCTCAGGTTGCCGTGGTTATAGCTTTCTCAAGTTCAGAGAACCCAACGAAACCATCTAAAATTTTGGTATTGAGGTTGAGAATAACCTTCAAGGTTCAGGGACACCGGCCTGCAGAGATCTGGCTGGCTTGGGTCAATCATGGAAACCAGATTCAGAAGTTTTGTGAGGGAAGATGGGCTCCTCAAAGCCAAGAGAAAGGAGGAAAATTTGCTGAGTTTTGATGTATTTGATGAGCGATCCAAATGTTTCACCACACTAGAATAGCGGTTCTCAACATGTGGGTTGTGACCCCTTTGTAACAATGAAAATACATCCTGCATGTCAGATATTTACATTACGATTCATAACAGTAGCAAAATTATAGCTGTGAAGTAGCAACGAAAATAATTTTATGTTAGGGGTCACGGCATTAGGAAGGTTGAGAACCACTGCTGTAGGTGGGTTCAGTGATTTAGAAATAGAGCCAAGGTTCAAGAAAGGTAAGAGCCAGTCTTTTTTTTTTTTTTTTTTTTGAGACAGAGCCTCAAGCTGTCCTCCTGGGTAGAGTGCTGTGGCATCACAGCTCACAGCAACCTCCAACTCCTGGGCTCAAGCCAGTCTCCCGCTTCAGCCTCCCAAGTAGCTGGGACCACAGGCATCCACCACAATGCCTGGCCACCTTTTTTGGTTGCAGACATCATTGTTGTTTGGCAGGCCTGGGCTGGATTCGAACTCACCACCTTAGGTGTATGTGGCTGGCGCCTTAGCCACCTGAGCCACAGGCGCCGAGCCAAAGAGCCAGTCTTAAATTTGGACAGGATACTGCACTTAAGTTTAGGCAAGATACTGAAGTCAGAAACTACAGAAGCCAAAAATAATGGTAAAAGAAAATGAAAGGCTTAGGAATTAACTTGACAAAGATTCCCAAGCTCTTAAATATGTAAAGTAATGAAAAATATAAAAAATACTCTTATGCCTATTTTTGTTTCCCTTGCTAGATTGTTACTTAACTCAGTTCCTCCATACTTAACCTCATCCCCCAAATTAAGTCCTGTGTCCTTACTGAAAAAATTGTCATTTTTTTGCATTTTTAATAAAGAATCTCATCTAAAGAGCAATCTCTCTCTGTTCAGATGCCTCCAACAAAAGCGTAATTATAGCCCTTCTCTTCAAGCACCCCAAATTTAACATGTTCAGTTACCCCCACAAGGTAAGCAGTCACCACCTTCAAGTCAGTAAGGCTGCCGTAGATATTAGTAAAATTAACTTCTCTTTGTCTACATTTCTTAAAAGGCACCACTCAACAAATACTGCTTATTTTTACCTGGAAAAAAATTGTTCTGAAATCTTTAAGCGCTTCCTACAAGAAGATTCTATCTTTCCTCATGCTTAGCCAAGCCAAAGGGTCAGGCTTTACACATAATTTTCACCAGTATGTTCTGTACCAAATCACCTTTGTCTATGTCTACATGGCTACACCTCGTGTTCTTTGAGAAGACCGCCTTCTCTGCTCTAAATCCTTTGAAACCACCCTGCCTCCTTTCAAGGGCCTTATACCCCCTCATTGCTCACATGGTTTCAGTCACCCTGGCTTTGTCCTGTTTGTTGAACACATCCCAGCTTGGACTTCTGCACTTACTGATTCCTTCATCTGGAATTCTCTTCCCCAGATACCCATGTGGTTCAACGTCACTCGCTTCAGGTCTTTGCTAAAAGACCATTTTCTCAGTGATGGCTTCCCTAATTTTATTTAGAACTGCCACATTCTTCCCTTTTTCAGCATTCCCCCTCACCCTCTCCATGTGATAAATTTATCATTTGCCTTTTGCTACTTGAATGTGAGCACCCAGGACAGCAGATATTAATCTGTTTTTTATTTTCACTGCTGTATCCCCAGCACCTGGCACTTAGTAGCTCCTCAATAAATATTTGATGAATAACTACATAGGGGACTCAGAATTGTTTATAGGGGGAGCAATCTGGTGGAATAGGGGTTAGAAACAGTTTTCCTTAAGTTTCTGGTGAGATCCATCAAAATATATAAATTTATTAATTCATTGGGAGGCCGAGGCAGGAGGATCCTTTGAGGCCAGGAGTTGGAAATCAGCCTGACCAACATAATAAGATCTCGATCTCATCTCTACAAAAAATTAAATTACCCAGTCTTGGTGGTGTGCATGGAATCCCAGCTACTTAAGGAGGCTGAGGTGGGGTGGAGGGATCACTTGAGTCTAGCCTGGGCAACATAGTGAGACTCTGTCTTAAAAAAAGATGGTACGTTTCTCAAGAATTTAATGATGTAAGACTAGAATTTCTAAAGAATTTTGATAACATAAGGAAATGTTTTTCTGAAACATCTTGATTTTTCTACAATTATATTACCTGTTAACTTCTTTAATTACTTTTACTTTATTCCCCATGCATCTGCCATCCCTGGCCTTTGGAACGGCAGCCTGCAGGGTCTGCTTACCTGGCTGACATCTGACTCCCACTAAACTGCTTGCTCTAAGACTATTCTAACCCTAGTGAGATTTTATGTATTACAGGCAAGGCTCTCCCAGCTGGGACAGCTTGCAGGGCTGTCCAGTCTAACAGGCTTCACAATGTGGAGGAATACGCCAGAAAATCACCTTGGAAAGGTGTTTAAGAGGTTGATACGCCAGCTCTGCGCCTGTAGCTCAGTGGCTAGGGCACCAGCCACATACACCAGGGCTGGTGGATTCAAACCTGGCCTGGCCAGCTGAACGACATTGACAACTGCAACAAAAAATAGCTGGGCGTCGTGGCAGATGCCTGTAGTCCTAGTCAGGTGTCCTCAAACTATGGCCCGCAGGCCATGTGCAGCCGCCTAGGACATTCATCCGGCCTGCCGGGTGTTTTAGCCACTGCTGCCTGTCCTGCTTAGCAGCCAACTCATTCCGGGGCCACAGTCCAGCCCTCCAACGGTCTGAGGGACAGTGAACTGGCCCCTGTTTAAAAAGTTTGAGGACCCCTGTCTAGATACTTGGGAGGCTGAGGCAAGAGAATTGCTTAAGCCCGAGTTTGAGATTGCTGTGAGCTGTGATGCCATCGCACTATACCGAAGGACATAGTGAGACAAAGAAAAAGAAAGAGCCTTGGTGGCTGATGCCTATAATCCTAAAATTCTGGGAGGCTGAAGTGGATGAATCACTTGAGCTCAGGAGTTCGAGACCAGCCTGAGCAAGAGTGAGACCTTGCCTCTACTAAAAATAAAAAAAATAGCTGGACACGATGACTGGTACCTATCGTCCCAACTACTTGGCAGGCTAAGGCAAGAGGTTGTCTTGAGCCCAGGAATTGGAGGTTGCTGTGAGCTAGATGCCATGGTACTCCACCCAGGGTGACAGCTTGAGACTCTGTCTCAAAAATAAATAATAAATAAAGCACAAGTATTACACTTTCCAGTTCATACTCTGTGTAGCTATTTTCTCCAAATAGGTTTTATCTTGTTTAATTATTTTTTAAATTTAAACACAAAAAATTTGAACAGTCCCAAGTGGTAACACCTAATGATTCATATGAAATAACTCAAGTTCTAGTTTTCAATGCATAGATTTTGCATGTATTTGGTTGAATTTATCTCTAAGTAATATGTGGTTTGATGCTATTATAAGTGGATTTTTTAAATTTCAATTGTTCATTGCTATTATATTGAAATAAAATGATTTGGAAGTAAAACTTGCAAATATCACACATATTTTAAGTGTACAGTTTAGTGAGTGTTGACAGATGTATACACCATGATCAAGACTCAGAATAATTTCTTTTCTTTCTTTCTTTTTTTTTTTTTTTTTGAGACAGAGCCTCAAGCTGTCGCCCTGGGTAGAGTGCTATGGCATCACAGCTCACAGCAACCTCCAATTCCTGGGCTCAAGCGAGTCTCCTGCCTCCGCCTCTGAAGTAGTTGGGACCACAGGCGCCCACCACAACGCTGGCTATTTTTTGGTTGGAGCCATCATTGTTATTTGACAGGCCTGGGCTGGATTCGAACCTGCCGCTTGAGCCACAGGCACTCAGCCTTTTTTTTATTGAGGCAGAGTCTCATTTTGTTGCCCTGGGTAGAGTGCCATGGTGTCACACAGCAACCTCAAACTCTTGGGCTTAAACAATTCTCTTGCCTCAGCCTCCCAAGTAGCTAGAATTACAGGCATCCACCACAATGCCCAGCTATTTTTTTGTTTTTAGCAGGCCAGAGCTGGGTTCAAACCCAACAGCCCTGGTGCATGTGGCCAGCACCCTTACCCACTTAGTATGGGTGCCTGCCTCTTTTCTTTTATTTATTTATTTATTTTTAATTTATTGAGAGAGAGTCTCACTTTGTCACCCTCAGTAGAGTGATTGGCATCATAGCTCACAGCAACCTCAAACTCCTGGGCCCAAGTGATTCTCTTGCCTTAGCCTCCCTAGTAGTTGGGACTACAGGCGCCCATCTCAATGCCCATCTATTTTTAAGATGCAGAATATTTTCATCACTAAAAGTTTTTCTGTGTTCTTTTCTGGTCATCCCAAACCACAGACCTCTCCCAGGGCAACCACCTACCTGCTTTCAATTACTAGAGATTTCTAGAGTATCATAAAAAAAAGAATAACAGACAATTGTCTTTGTGGCTCCCTTCACTCAGCATGTTTTTGTAATTTAGCCATGCCGTTGTGTGTCTAAGTAGTTCCTTCTTTTTGTTGCTATGTAGGTTTCCATTGTACAGATGTGCCACAACTTCTGTGCATTCACCTACCGATGGAAATTTGGGTTGCTGACAGTTTTTGCCTATTCTGAGAAAAACTACTTGCTATGAATCTTTGTGTAGGCCAGGCATGGAGCTGACACCTGTAATCCTAACACTCCAGGAGACAAGGAGGGGGGATCGCTTGAGGTCGGGAGTTCAAGACCAGCCTGAGCAAGAGTGAGACTCCGTTTCTACTAAAAATATTAGCTGGTCAGGTAGTCCCAGCTACTCAGGAGGCTGAGGCAGGAGAATCACGTGAACCAGGAGTTTGAGGTTGCTGTGAGTTACGATGCCACAGCACTCTACCCAGGGGCAACAGAGTGAGACTCTGTCTCAAAAAAAAAGAAAAAAAATAAGTCTTTGTGTTGACATTTGTTCTTGTTTCCGTTGGGATAGATATCTAGGAGTGGAATTGCTGGGTTATATACATATGGTAGCACTTATTTAACGTTACAGAAACTGTCAGAATTTTCTAAAGTGGTTGTACCTTTTTCGTCAGCTAGGTAAAATGCCCAAATTGCCCTACAGATGCACCATCACTAATCTTTTCAAGGTTAGCCTTTCCTAAGCCTTTTCTAGCGAGTGTGCAGTGCTATTTAATTGTAGTTTTATCTTCCTTATTGTAGTTTTAGTTTACATTTCCCTGCTGACCAAAAATGAAGAATGGCTTTAAAATTTTGATCAAGATCAATTTATAAATACTTTTCTTTTTTTGAGACAGAGTCTCACTACGTTGCCTTGGGTAGAGTGTCGTGGCATCGTAACTCACAACCTCTGACTCCTGGGCTCAACTGATCCTCTTATCTCAGCCTCCTGAGTACCTACAGATGCCCGCCACAACACTCGGCTTGTTTTTAGAGACTTAAAGATGGCAATGGCGGCGGGGTAGGGGGTGGGGAGAGATATCTGGAGGTCTTGATTTTCCTCAGGCTGGTCTTAAACACCTGACCTCTACCAATCTACTAGTCTCTGCCTCCTAGAGTGCTAGGATAACAGGCATGAGTCCCTGCGCCCAGCCTAAATATTTTTTTTCCATTTCATAAATTTTTTTTGTCCTAAAAATATTTTCCTACCCCAAGATCACATAGGTTATTCTCCTAGCACTTACTAGTTTTAGCTTTTACATTTAGATAAAATCCATTTCAGGTTAACTTACATAAAAATTTAGGAGGGGATTTGGTTTGTTTGGGGGGGGTAGGTATTTTGAGACACAGCAGGCTGTGAGTGCAGTGCTGTGAGCAGAACTCACTGCAACCTCCCTCAAACTCCCAAGCTCAAGCAATCCTCCGCCTTCAGCCTCCCGAATAGCTGGGACTACAGATGTGTACCACCATGCCTGGCTAATTTTTGCAGAGATGGGGTATTGCTCTTGCTCAAGCTTGTCTTGAACTCCTGAGATGAAGTAATCCTATGGCTCACGCATGTAATCCTAGCACTCTGGGAGTTTTTCTACTTTTAGTAGAGATGGGGTCTCACTCTAGCTCAGGCTGGTCTCCAAAGTCCTGAGCTCAAGCAATCCATCTACTTCAGCCTCCCCCAGTGCTGGTATTACTACAGACATGAGCCACTGTGCTTGGCTGAGAGGTTCTTTTTTTTTTTTTTGAGACAGAGCCTCAAGCTGTCACCCTGGGTAGAGTGCCATGGCATCAAAGTAGCTTGGACTACAGGCGCCCGCCACAACGCCCAGCTATTTTTTGGTTGCAGCCATCATTGTTGTTGATAGGCCTGGGCTGGATTCGAACCTGCCAGTTCAGGTGTATGGGGCTGGCGCCTTAGCCACTTGAGCCACAGGCACCAAGCTCAGAGGTTCATTTTTATCTGTATAGATACACAGTTTTCCTATATTATTTGTTGAAATGACCCTATAATGCCCTAAGTCCATTTTGTTCATAGAGCCAGACTTACTCCATTTTGCTAAGGGCTTTCAGGAGTCCCCTTTAAGCTCAGCTGAAAGCTGCAGAGTTTAGCAAAAACTCCAAAATCCTGTGAAACCGCAGCTCCCCCTTGTAAGCGCTCCCCTTACCCTATAGATCTACCCTTGCAGGTGTTGGCCCTTGTGAAACTCAGCTTGTGTTAAGGACACCTCCTGCCCTACTGAAAGCGCCTTATAAAAGTCTCTCTAGGGGTTGAGAGACTTTGAGGCATAAGCTCGTTCTCAGCGCAGCCAGTAAATAAAGGACCCTTGCTTTGGACTCAGTGTACAGTGTTTCTCTATGCCACTCGCTTTGGGTATAACATTTCCAGTAACACCTTTGTATATCTTTTCTTCTTTTCCTTCTTCTTCTTCTTTTTTTTTTTTTAGACACAGAATTTCACTCTGTTGCCAGAGGCTAGACTGTGGCTTCATAATTCATAGCAACCTCAAACTCCTGGGTTCAAGCCATCCTCTTGCCTCAGCCACCTGAGTAGCTGGGACTATAGGAACCCATCACAACACCCAGCTAAGTAACACCTCTGTAGAAAAAAAAATGAGTTGACCTTGAATGTGTGAATCTATTTCTGGACTCTAGTCTGTGGCATTGATCTTTCTGGCCATACTTGAACCAGTACCACACTATCTTACTGTAGCACTATGTTGCCTTGAAATGAGATAATGTAACGCTTCCAATATTATTTATGTTTTTGAAAATTGCCTTGGCTAATCTCCATTGCATTTCCATATAAGTTTTTCCTTTTTTGGAGACAAAGTCTGAAGCTGCCACACTGGGTAGAGTGCCATGGCATCATCATAGATCACAGCAACTTCCAACTCTTGGGCTAAAGAGATCCTCTTGCCTAGGTTTTTTTCTATTTTTAGTAGAGATGGAGTCTCGCTTTTTGCTCAGGCTGGTCTCGAACTTGTGAGCTCAAGCAGTCCACTCGCCTCAGCCTTCCAGAGTGCTAGGATTACAGGCATGAGCCACTGTGCCCAGCCCCGTGTAAGTTTTTATTTTTTTTTTTTTTACGTTTTTCTAGCCACAGATTTATTTAACACAAAATAATTTCCTCTAATTTTACTGAGGTGGTTGACCACGTCCACTACCAAATCCGCCTCTAAACTGGAATTCGGTTGCTGATCCAGCCCCAGCCTCGGCTCTCTTGTGGGCACCAGGGCACAGCACTCTGCCTGTAGGTGTCTCTGTCAGCTTCCCCTCTAGTGAGTCTTGCAGGTCGCTCGCCTTCCAGACCAAAGGCAAGGTCTGCCTGACTCTGGACGGCTGCAGGCACAAGGTGGCAGGCACGATCCCAGGGGCCAAGTGGAGGTAATCACGGAGCTACTGGATACCCTCATTGGTAAGGTACCAGTAGAAGTGTCTCCAGGCAAACTGTTCCTTCACATAGCCTCGTGATTTGAGAGACTGCATGGCCTTCATGACATGAAAGTTGGGCACATTCTTGTCTGCCAACTCTGGGTGCTTAGGCATATGGACATCCTTCTTGGCCACCATCACACCCTCCTTAAAAAGGAGTTCATAAATGGCAATCCGGTTCTTGGGCATCAACATCGCGGCGGCTGCCATGTCCGGAGCCGAGGCTGGAAAGGAAAGGGCATGCGCCGCATGGCGTCTCTTCTGGGCTCGCCCCATGTAAGTTTTAAAGTCTACTTATCAATTTCCACAAAAAAGCCTGCTGGGATTTTTAAATGCGTTCATGTTAATATACAATCATGTCATATATAAATGAATTTGAGGAGTATTGCTGGCTGTGTTAACAAATGGTATTGAATCTGTCAATCTGTAATTATGTCTTCTTTTAGTATCTTCTTTTAGTAGACCTTTTTTTTTTTTTTTTTTTAGACAGAGCCTCACGCTGGTGGAGTCCTGTGACATCACAGCTCACAGCAACCTCCAACTCCTAGGCTCAAGCAAGTTGCCTGCCTCAGCCTCCCAAGTAGCTGGGACCACAGGCGCCTGCCACAGTGCCCGGCTATTTTTTGGTTGCAGCCATCATTGTTGTTTGGCGGCCCTGGCTGGATTGGAACCCGCCACCTTAGGTGTATGTGGCTGGCACCTTAGCCACTTGAGCCACAGGTGCCGAGCCTAGTAGACCTTTAACATCTCAGCAATATGTTCTAATTCTTATCATGTAAGTCTTTTGCATTTTTCATTAAATTTTGTTAAATTTAATATTTTTGAAGCTATTATAAATAGTATTTAAAAATTTTAATTTTTTTTTTTTTGAGACAGAGTCTTACTCTGTCACCCTTGGGTTGAGTGCTATGGCATCATAGTTCACAGCAACCTCATACTCTTGGGTTCAAAGTAATGCTCCTGCCTTAGCTTTTGGGGTCATTGGGACCACTGTTAATATGGCGAATCACCTTGACTGATATTAACATGTTAAATTAACCTTGCATACTGGAGAAAATTTATACTATGATACAATTATATGCATGCATTCATATGTGTGTGTGTGTGTACGTGTTTATTTTTGCTAGATTTGATTTGCTAAATTTCTTTTTTTTTTAAAGACAGAGTCTCATTCAGTTACCCTAGGTAGAGTGCTATGGCATCACAGCTCACACCAACCTCAAACTCTTGGGCTCAAACAATTGTCTTGCCTCAGCCTCCTGAATAACTGGGACTACCGGCACCCGCCACAACACCCGGCTTTTGATTTGCTAATTTTTTTTTTTTTTTTGTAGTTTTTGGCCGGGGCTGGGTCTGAACCCACTACCCCCAGCATCTGGGGCCAGCGCCCTAGTCCTTTGAGCCATACACGCCACCCTGATTTGCTAAAATTTTAAGAATTTTTCTTGGCTCTGCATCCTTAGCTCAGTGGTTTAGGGAGCCAGCCACATGCACGGGGGCTGGTGGGTTCAAACACTGCCTGGCCCTGCTAAACAATGACAACAACAACCAAAAAAAATAGTTGGGCACTATTGATCAGAATTTTTTCCTTTTCTTTCCTTTCTTTCTTTTCTTTTTTTTTTTTTTTTTTTTGAGACAGAGTCTCACTTTGTCACCCTCAGTAGAGTGTGTCATGGCATCACAGCTCACAGCAACCTTGAACTCTTAGGCTCAAGAGGTCCTCTTGCCTCAGCCTCCCAAGTGACTGGGACTACAGGTGCCAGCCACAGCCCCTAGCTAGTTTTAGAGACGGAGTCTCACTCACTGTGTGTGATGGCAGATCTATTGAGGTACCCATGGGTCATCTAGTAAATTGCGTAGTGCTCTTCCAAGGTCAAAGAAACTGCAGCTGAGAGGCTGTGGGAATAGGTACTGAATAAAACATATTCAAATTGATAGTAGCAAAATATTACAATTTCTGAAGGGATGCAGTTAGTAATTTCAGTAATGTTGGGTATTTGGGTACGGGGGCCTGTTTTAGCCTGTTTTCTACCTGCAACTGGATAATTTATAAATAGAAGTTTATTTGGCTCATGGTTCTGGCAGCCAGAAAATCCAGGAGCATGGCAGCAGCACATGGCAAGTGTCATCTTGTGGTGGAAGGCAGAAGGCAGAGTGAGCACAGAGGCAGGGAGAGAAACGGAGCCAAAAACATCCTTTTGTTAGCACCCACTCCTACAATAACTTGCCCGCTCCTGAGATGATGGCATAAATCCATTCATGAAGCAGAGCCCACATGACCTAATCGCCTCTTTAAGATCCCACCTCACAACACCATCACAAAGGCGAGTAATCTTCAACACAAGTTTGGGAGGGGACATTTAAACCATAGGAGGGCCTTGATGGATAGGACCACAGCATTAAGGATGTAGTCATTCATGGTGAGGTGTTATTTATACTCTCCAGGCTTAAGACTAGTCAAAATTGGATACAGTGGTGCATGCCTATAATCTCAGCACTTTGGGAGGCCAAGTTGGGAGGATGGCTTGAGGCCAGGAGTTTGAGACCAGCCTTGGCAGCAAAGAGAAACCCCTTCTCTATGGCAGGAAAAGAACAGTCAAAATTGGGCTATTGTTATACCCTGACTCCATCTTGCTAAAGACTTGGCTAAGGGCTTTCAACACGCCGGAAAACAGGAAGCTCAGCTGAAAGAGTTTAGTGATAACTGCAAAATCCTGTGAAACCCCAGCTCCCCCTTGTAAGCACTCCCCTTATCAGGTGTTGGCTCTTGTGAAACTTGACTTGTGTTAAGGACTCCCCCTCCCTTACCAAAACCTTCTAAAAGGTTTCCACCCCCTGCTTCTAGGGGTCCAGAGACTTTGAGGCATAAGCCCTCTCTCAGCCCAGCCTACCAATCAAGGACCCTTGCTTAATTAGGACTCAGTGCGCTGGCTCTATGCCACTCACTTCAGGTATAACACTATCAATGGAGAAGCAGTGAGGATAATCAGCCCATTCATTAATTAAGTCTTACATAAGTTTTCATGCTTGCAGGCTCTGTTTTAATTTATATAGGACTGTATTAATTATATTATTAAGGGGTCCATGAAGTAGCCTGTTCTGTCAGGTCAAATTGTAAATGCCAAAGACTTAATTTAATTGTAATTTATTATTCATCATGTCAGAGAATCTACACTCATTACAGGATGTTTTAGGGGAATGGGTACTCTGGCTATGGGACATTTTTTATTAATTTTATCTTTATTATTGATAGATGTACATATTTTCAGGATACATGTAATAATTTAATGCAATCATTTATTTATTTTATTTATTTTATTCTTTTGCATCAGCCTCCCTAGTAGTTGGGACTACAGGTGCCCACCAAAACATCCAGTTATTATTTTTTTGTTTGTTTGTTTAGCAGGCCCAGGCTGGATTCAAACCCATCAGCTGCTGAGCATGTGACTGGAGCCCTAACACTGTACTATGGGCACCCGGGCTGATTTGATCTTTAAAAATGAAATGATTGGCCCGGCATGGTGCCTTATGCCTATAATCCTAGCACTTGAGGAGGCCACGGCTGCCTGAGCTCACAGGTTCGAGACCAGCCAGTGAGACCTCTAGCCAGATGTTGTGATGGGCACCTGTAGTCCCAGTGACTTGGTAGCCTAAGGCAAGAGAATCACTTGAGCCTAAGAGTTGGAGGTTGCTGTGAACTGCGACACCATGGCATTCTACTAAGGGCGACATTGTGAGACTCTGTCTCAATAAGACACACACAAAAAAGATCAAATCAGGCTCGGCGCCTGTGGCTCAATCAGCTAAGGCGCCAGCCACGTACACCTAAGGTGGCGGGTTCGAATCCCCAGCCTGGGCCCGCCAAACAACAATGACGGCCAACCAAAAAATGGCCGGGCCTTGTGGCGGGCACCTGTGGTCCCAGCTGCTTGGGAGGCAGAGGCAGGCAGGAGACTCGCTTGAGTCCAGGAGTTGGAGGTTGCTACAAGCTGTGATGCCATGGCACTCTACCCAGGGGGATAGCTTGAGGCTCCGTCTCAAAAAAAAAAAAAAAAAAGATCAAATCAGTTTATTTGGGATAGCCATAACCTTAAACATAGGTGGTAAAACCATACAAATCTTAGTTTGCAAAGCAATAGTTAATGTGAGGCATACTTATTTCCTATCCTTTTTTTCTGAGACAGTTTTTGCCACCCTGGGTCTAGTGTTGTGGTGTCCGCCTAGCTCACAGAAACCTCAAACTCTTGGATTCAAGTGATCCTCCTGCCTCAGCCTCCTAAGTAGCTGGGACTACAGGCATCTGCCACAATGCCTGACTATTCTTAGAGATGGGGATCTTGCTCTTGTTCAGGATGGTCTCGAACTCCTGAACTCAACCAATCCACCTGCCTCAGCCTCCTAGAATGCTAGGATTACAGGTGTGAACCACCTCACCCAGCCCCTAATTATGCAAATCTTAAGCAAAGCTATAGTTAATGTGAGGCATACTTATTTTCCTTTACTTTTTTTTCTCAGACAGTTTTTCACCCTGGGTCAAGTGCCATAGTCACCCAACCTAGCTCATACCAACCTCAGACTCGTGGGCTCAAGCAATCCTCCTGCCTGCCTCAGCCCTCTCCTCTAAGTAGCTGAGACTATAGCCACCTGCCACAATGCCCTTTCTATTTTAGCAGAGATGGGGTCTGGCTTTTGCTCAGGCTGGTCTGGAACTCCTGAACTCAAGGGATCCTCCTGCCTCAGCCTCCCAGGGTGCTAGGATTACTGGTGTGAGCCACCGCATCTGAGGCTTGGTTTTTCTGTTACAACAGAGGCACAGTATAGCAGTGGAGCAGTGGCCCCACAGCCGTGTCCACTGTGGTCTGCTAGAGATATGCTTTTTCTTTCCAGAAGGTATAGTACAAATCATAGTGCAAACCTTGGTGGTTATGGGAAAAGGGGTTAGAGCAGTGTTTTTCTTTTCTTTTCTCTTCTTTTTTTTGAGACAGAGTCTCAAGCTGTTGCCTTGGGTAAAGTGCCATGGTGTCACAGCTCACAGCAACCTCAAACTCTGGGGCTTAAGTGATCTCTTGCCTCAGCCTCCCAAGTAGCTGGGATGACAAGCGCCCACCACAATGCCCGGCTATTTTTTGGTTGTAGTTGCCATTGTTGTTTGGTGGACTTGGGCTGGATTTGAACCTGACCCGGTATGCAGAAGCAAAGAAGCAAAGAAGACAGGTTAGTTCATGGCCTGACCTTAGCAACATGGATGAAACTTGGGAGCCATTTCTCCACCATGAGGAAGCCCACCAACCTCCTCCACAGGTCACCAAAAATACAGAAAAACCAGTTTCTGCCCTAAATAATAATGAAAAGAAAAACAAAACCATGACACTGGTGAAGGGGGGGGGGGCTCGCCAGACATGGGCAGTGACAGAAACACTGCAATTCCGGACCCTGGAGCTCAGTTCCAGTGGCCTATCACTGCCACTGCCTTAGGGTAGGCTATGGAAAGCTTGACAGAGGGCTGTGCCCCAGCCCAGTACACCCCTACTACCTCTCATATTACCCCTGTAATGGGAGAGAAGACATTACCCCTAGAGCTAAGGTGTCAAGATCCCCAAGGGTTCTCATGTTCTGAGAACCCCCCAGTTTGGTTGTCACGTTGGAGCCCAAAGTGGGTTAATCAGTGTGTGTCTTCATTTGTGGTCCCCCCTTGCCTGTGGCATGGTGTGCCACCCATGTAAAGGGAAAGCCAAACAAGAGACTGTGCAAGACCAGAGGACACCACCATGAGCTCAGGGGCAGCTCAGCATCAGTTTGGGAGAAAGACACATCACGGGATCACAGCATCACGAACTTGGAGTTTTAAGACTATTAAGTCCAACATTGCTCACACTGTGTCCATGGGACGCCAATGTTGAGAATAATATTAGTAGGTTCACTAATGTATTGGTGTGCTTGGGGACTTCCCTGCCCTGGGAGAGTGAGTACACTGTTTCCAATACCTCCAACCACCAAGCACCTTCACCGGGGAATACCAGGAATATTCCTTCCAAGGAACAGCCACTCCACTAAAGGGGAGCTTTAACTTTAGGTGTTAAAGCTAAAGTAACTCTGGGTACTCAGTTCCACTCACAGGCCGAGCCAACCTCATTTCCAGGCTAGTCTAGAACACAGTGGCACAATCACAGCACACCCTACCTTTGAACTCCTGGGTTCAAGTAATCTCCCTACCTCAGCCTCAGGACTACAGGCATGTACCACCACATCTAGAAAACTTGAGGGTTTTTTTTTAGAGATGGGGTCTTGCTATGTTGCTTAGGTTGATCTTGAACTCCTGGGCTCAAGTGATCTTCCCACCTTAGCCTCACAGACTTCTGGGATTTTTTTTTTTTTTTTTTTGAGACAGAGCTTCAAGCTGTCCCCCTGGGTAGAGTGCCAAGGCATCACAGCTCACAGCAACCTCCAACTCCTGGGCTCAAGTGAGTCTCCTGCCTCCGCTTCCCAAGTAGCTGGGACCACAGGTGCCCGCCACAATGCCTGGCTATTTTTTGGTTGCAGCTGTCATTGTTGTTTGGCAGGCCTGGGCTGGATTCAAACCGCCAGCCCAGGTGTATGTGGCTGGTGCCTTAGCCGCGTTAGCCACAGGCGCCAAGCCAGACTTCTGGGATTATGGGAGTTAGCCACCAGGCCAGGCTGGCCCTCTCATCTTTCAATGGAAGATTTCAGAACCCCATGTTCACTTCAGTATAAGGCCAACAGATAATGATCTTAAAAGTCCAGAGTCAGAATTTCACCACAGATTTGGCCTAGATTTGTCTCCTTCCAGATGTATTAGTGAGTGCTGGGGTGGGAGACTGATAAGGCAAGGATTCAAATATTTAGTCCTAGACTCTGACTTTATTTATTTTTTTATTTTTATTTTTAGATGGAGCCTCAAGCTATCCCCCTGGGTAGAGTGCTATGGCATCACAGCTCATAGCAACCTCCAACTCCTGGGCTCAAGCGAGTCTCCTGCCTCCGCCTTCCACGTAGCTGGGACCACAGGCGTCCGCCACAACGCCCGG
>CAUYQV010008312.1:0-11461 GCA_963574575.1 Galagoides demidoff
CTGTGGTCCTAGCTACTTGGGAGGCAGAGGCAGGAGACTCGCTTGAGCCCAGGAGTTGGAGGTTGCTATGAGCTGTGATGCCATGGCACTCTACCCAGGGGGATAGCTTGAGGCTCCGTCTCAAAAAAAAAAAAAAAAAAAGAAGGCTCTGAGCATCCCACTCCCTAAGGGAGCTCGTGGCTGAGGAAGATTGAGATAAGTAGAACGTGAGGGGTGAGACTGAGGGAAGGAAAGACTGAGCATTTATTAAATTCACTGAGCTGAAAATGTCTCAGAGACATATTCAGGTATATCCATAAACAAATGAAGACCACTTGACTATCTAAAAGAGAATACCCAAATACCAAATTAGTACCAAGTAAGTTACTGTCAAATTTATCCAGGATTCAATCCACTGGAAAGATATGTGGAAATTCTTTGATGATGAGTATTACAGAGTAAAAGAGCTAAGAAAAACTGAGGTTTTATTCCCCACTTACACAAATTCATAATACAGTTTTCCCTCAAGGCTCTCAGAACTACAATTAAATAACAATTGTGTTCATTAGTCTTTGTCTTAAAAAAAAAAAAGTCTCACTCTGTTGCCCTGGGTAAAATGCTATGGGATCAGCCTAGCTCACAGCAAGCTCAAACTCTTAGACCCAAAAGATTCTCTTGCCTTTACTTCCTGAGTAGCTGAAACTACAGGTGCTTGCCACAATGCCTGGTTAATTTTTTTTTTTTTGTCTATTTTTAATAGAGATAGGGTCTTGCTCTTGCTCAGGCTAGTCTCAAACTCCTGAGCTAAAGAAATCCTCCCATTTCAGCCTCCCAGAGTGCTAGGTTATATTATAACAAATACCAGTAGGGTGGCGCCTGTGGCTCAAAGGAGCAAGGTGCCATCTCCATATGCCAGAGGTGGCGGGTTAAAACCCAGCCCCCAGCCAAAAACTGTAAAAAAAAAAAAAAACCAAACAAACAAAAAACCAAATACCAGTAAAGATTACAGGTGTAAGCCACCACACTTGGCTGTGTTCTTAGTGTTTAAGTGAATACAAGTTAAAACCATAATGAGATACCAGGACACAGCATACCTTTTAGCATGGTGAAAGTTAAATTGGCTGACCATACCAAGTGTTGACAAAGATGTTGGGGAAACAGAACTTTCACATACATGTAGGGGTACAAAACAGTACGATCACATTGAAAAGCAGACAGCTTCTTAAAAGTTAAACATACAAATATCATGTAACCTAGTCATCCTACGTGTATTTACCTAGGAGAAAGCATATAGCTATAAAAATATTTGTACATGAATATTCAAAGCAAGTTCATTTAGAATAGCCAAAAAACTGAAGACAAACCAAATGTTCATTAAAGGTAAAAGAATAAATTTTAGTGTTAAATTCATATAATGGAATACTAGTCAGCAATAAAAAGGAATGAATTCCTGATGTCTTCAACAGCATTGGTGAAGCTCAAAGTAACTAGGGTGAGTGAAAGGAGCCAGACAAAGAGAGTACCTACTGTTTGATTCAATTTATGTAAATTCCTAAAAAATGCAAACTAGTCTATAGTGACAGAAACAAGGTCAGTGTTTACTTGGGGACAGGGACGTGGAAAGAGGCAAGTGGAAGGGGTGATACAGGAAGAAGAATCCTGTGGAGGTCACGGATATGTCCACTACCTTAACTGTGGTGAGGGTGCCACAGGTGTCAAATTTGATCAAACTGAGCCCTTTAACTATGTGCAGGATATCGTATGTTAAGTATAACTCCATGAAGCTGTTCGTTATTATAAAATAATTGTGTTTATCCTGTTCCACTTTGGTCTCTCTTAGAGACCTAAGCTCTTTGTGCTCCCATCACTGCTGTCTATGCACAGAACTCTTTTCATCTTATCAAATAGAAAATTGTGCCCAATAAACAACTCCACTTCCTTTCCTGCAGTCCTTGGCGCCCACCATTCTACTTTCTGGCTCTGTGACTTTGACTACTCTAAATACTTCATATGAGTTGGACCTCATAATTTTAAGTGCTACATTTATTGTCACTATGCTTTTTACCGTTTCTTTTAAAAAGCAGGACGATGCATGTCTCCCTTGGGGAGACCACAAACACAGTGCTATGGGATGAATGAAGGAAACAGCAATCCCAGAGTTATGCTACTGAGATCCTTGGACTAAGGAACAGGTTCAAAAGGGATCCAGATTCAAAAGGTTCTGTAGCTCAAAAACTTAAAGCAAAGCAAAGATAATGAATTCTATAAAACTCAGACAAGTGACTCAAGTAATTATGAAAACAACTTTTCTCTAAGAATGAATGCGAGAAATTTGTCTAGAGATACTTAAAAAAAAAATCTGTTCTCATCTCTAACTTATATACCCCAAACCTAGATGGAGCAAATGCATATTTAATTTTTCCTTAATATTAGCTTGAATCACAAGGCATGATTCCACTTCTGACTTTGACGATTACAGAATTCATCATTTAAATATTCTTTAAAAGACTTAAGATAGGATTACGGCTTTTTTTTTTTAAGACAGAGTCTCATTATGTCACCCTCAGTAGAGTGCTATAGCATTACAATTCACAACAACCTCAAACTCTTGGGTTTAAGCGATTCTCTTGCTTCAGCCTCCCAAGTAGCTGGGACTATTGGCACCCGCCACAATGCCGGCTATTTTTTGGTTTTAGCTGTCATTGTTTGGCAGGCCCGGGCTGGGTTCAAACCAGCCAGCTCCAGTGCATGTGGCTGGAGCCCTAACTGCTAAGCTATAGGCACCAAGTCAAGATTCTGACTTTCATCCAGAGAGTAGAATAAAGGCATACAAACCATAGTGATATTTGTATTAAAGAAGAAAAAAACCCAAGGTCATAGCAAGGAAATAATACCAAATAAAGACTCTCCTCACCAAAAAACAACAATCCTGAAAGCTGGAACAGAGATGAAAAAACCGAAATGAAAATGATAGGAAATCTAGCTTGGACATACGTGCCTGATGCCTTCCCTCATCCCCTCCTTCCTAAATTAAATGAATGAGGATAGCAAACCATGGGGGCCAAGGGTGGGCTTGAGACACAGGGAAATGTAAAAGGCAGGAAGTTCCCAGTGGTCTCTGCAGCTGGTGAGCCTGCCTGGGAGCCCTGAACTGATGTGGACGACGTCCAGCGAGGGCAGGGATTCCCTCTAGGAAGACCAAGTTCCTTCTAGCTTGCACCTCACCAATTTTGGAGACAATAAAGTTTTGTTAAAAACAACAATAATCCTGTGACACACCTGGGAAGCCAGGAAGAGAACACGTCATCACTTCAGCCAGAAGTTTTCAAATAGCATCAGAAGGAAAGGCTCATCTGTAAAGTTAAAATCAAATGGAAAATCGCAAGTAAATGTGAGTCAGTATGTTTTCCCAGGGGCGGGTTCCACAACTGTGATGAGCTCTGCCCTAGCCCGTGTAGTCCTGGCACTGAGAGCATACACTTTATGTTCAGACTCTCCAAATTCTGGGCCAGGACAAGTTTTGTGGAGTCCAAAGCACATATGATTTTTGAACTCTCTTTAAGAACAAAAAAAAATGGTCACAGAGTTTATTTAGAGTAAAAAAATTACAAAACAAAATAGTAGGATAATTTAATTGATTAAAAATTCCTGGCTCTTAGATTTTTCTTCCTTCTTTTTTTGGCTAGTTACTCTCTAACATTTGTAACATTTTTGGATAAAGTAAACTAGAAAGCTAATTCAGCCTTTGCTCTAGCATGGTTGAAAAACATGTTTTTTTATTTTTTGATAATTTAGAAATACTTCTTTTCCCTTCACAACTTGTTATTGATAGTGTCATGCAATTTTTAGGATTGTAGTTAGATTTGGGCAA
Source organism: Galagoides demidoff (assembly GCA_963574575.1). Classification (NCBI taxonomy): domain Eukaryota; kingdom Metazoa; phylum Chordata; class Mammalia; order Primates; family Galagidae; genus Galagoides; species Galagoides demidoff. Next base: position 3,851 of record CAUYQV010008312.1, read on the forward strand.
ACTCTATCATGGTATTTTCAAAGTCAAGATAGGACACTTTGGAAGCGTTTCCCACAGATGAGTCTGGTAGGTCCACAGAGTTGAAACCCTGTTTCATCTCTTCTTACAGAATCCTGGTATTAAAAATACCAGTGAAAACATGTCATGACTTCAGGGGAGTTGGCCTAGTGACTGGTGGGGATGTTCCAGGAAGTCATTCTTACAATCAGAGCGCAAGCAATAATGTGACCCTATGCCCAAGTGACTGCAAACCAAGAATGAATATTCCACTAACAAAACCAAATGTTATCCACTATCCTCTTAGCTGTGTCTCCAGCCACTCCAACAGCAGACCAGTAAGAGTGAGGCAGGATGGATGGGAAGTTGGAGTGGAAAGAGACAGTGGTCTCACTTTTGCAAATTTTACAAAAATACATGACAACTTGACCACATTCCAGAAGTTTATGAGCTGTATTACAAGAGCAGGACCCTGAACTTAAGCTCCATCAGCTTCACAGTGAATCTACTCCTGCATATATTCAAATCCTGCCTCTACCTCTTATTAGGGCCTTAGGCAAATTGCTCACTCACTGGGTCACCACATCTGTAAAATGAGGAATACATACCAAAAAAGAAAGGGTTATTATGAGGATTACATGAGACAGCACACATGAAGGGCTGAATCAGATTAACATGAGCTGCTGTGATAAACAAACTCCAAAATTTTAATATCAAGAAGGTAGAGGTTTATTTGCCACACACAGCCCTGTGAGAGTGCACAGTGAACAGGAGGCATCACTTCATGTGGTAATTACGTACCCAATCTCCTCCTGTGCTAGGACCCCATCATTTCCTGATATCTGGCTCTTTACAGAAAAAGTTTGTCAATCTCTGCTCATTGAATTACACTTGGAGATACCAATCACCAAGCGTGGGCTCTGTGCCAGACGTATTATCTCATTTATTCTTCACAACACTGTAAGGTACATATATGGCTCCTATTTTGTAGAGGAGGCGACTGAGGTTCAGGGAGAGCCTATGACTTCCTGAGCTTAGGTAGACAGTGTGTAGATTCCATGGGACTCCTAAGTCCGATGACCTCCCCATCAGGCCACATTGCCACTGAAGGGGACCACGTAGCTTGGGTGCTAAGGTCAGAAGGGGTGGAAAGGAAGAAAATCCCCCCAATGTCAGCGGTGCTTTCTGTGTAGGTATCTCCTGTCTCTGTGGCCAGGCAATAATGGAAAGTTCCTTGCTAGATGGGTGTGGCTGCCCCTGCACAAGTTGCCCACCTGCCTATTAGCAGGCCTGATAGCCAATAAGTAATTTTATTGAAGTGAGGTTTCAAACTGTGCCCAGGCAGGAATCTAGTACTCAAGTATAAAGAGGTTGATTATAAGTGCTTCTCAATGATTTTAGCATTTGTGATGGTTGTAAAAGTTTACATTTTCCAAAAAGTAAAAATAATTGATTCCTTTTATAAACCAAGGCTCTTCCGAAGTCCCTAAAAGTAAAAGCACCCATAAAAAGAAGCCATGTTGGAGTGACCAGAATTGGCAGTCACTATGCACAGCTTTAAAGGATGGTTTCTAGTGCCCGTCCTTGGAGAGAAAGTCCCTGCTGTCCCTAAGCTAGCAGGGCTAACTGGAGCTTCTCAGATCTCTAACTCCTTCATGAAAGAATCCCACCACCCAGAGAATGGCCTCATTCCCCTTCCTCCTCCCTCCAAACTCCTGTTGGAGGTCCAGAGTGACCAAAGTCAACTGCGATGTGTGCCATTTCTCTCTACATCATCAGGCATTCCTTCACTGTGACTACATCTGTTTTTATGGAGAATCATTGAGGGGGAACAGTAAACCATTGCTGAAGGCATGTGGACAGGCCCAGATGCTCTTGAAAAGTTCTGCCCTAGAATTCACCCCAAACCATTGAGCCCACTGTGGGCTCAGTGAGACAGCCTTTGGTGGGGCAGGAGCTGGGGGTGAAGGTTTCAGTTCTGGGATGATGGTTGGAGCACCACCTAATTGGTACAGAGGCTGGTACCTCACAGATGGTGGTAAACCCACAACCTGTCTGATCATCAGTGGGATGTTCTTTAGAGACAAAAAATGTTTTGTCCACAGAAAAACAAAAAACCTCTAAAATATTTCAAAGAGGTTTATTCTGAGTCGATATAAGTGACCTCAGCCCAGGCAAACTCAGTCTCAAGACATCCTGAGAAAGTGTGCCTGAGGTGGTCAGATAACAGTTTGGTTTATACATTTTAGGGAGACAAGGATCGCAGGTAAAGACACAAATGAATACACAGGAGGTACACATTGCTTTGGTCTAGAAAAGAAGGACATCTCAGAGGGGAGACTTACAAATCATACATGGATTTAGGGACTCCTTAGTTGAAACTTGGCTAAAAGAGTTAAGATTTGTCTAAAAACTTTGATTCTATAGAAAGGGTGCTTAAGTTAAGATAATGAGGTCAATTATCTGTCATGTGCTGCCATGCTTGAGTCAGGTTGAACAGTAAGCCAAAGTATACTTGTATCGAAAGGACCCATTTGTGAAGATTCATGTCCCGCAGGTGTGACCTAATCCTTGTCTTGCATGGCATTTGGTCTTGTTTACAATTTGTTTTGTTACTATCACAAAGAACCTGTTTGTTCAGTCCTATGATCTCCATTTTAACATGAATACTGGTCAATTATAGTGTCTAAATTCCAAAAGGGAGGGGGTATAATGAGAGTGTCCGATGTCTCATTCAGTTATGGCCTAACTCAGTCTTTAAGGCTTCTCTGGGGTCCTCTTGGCCAAGAGGTGGTCTATTTAGTTGGCCAGGGAGCTTAGAATTTTCAGTTTACACTTGGAAGTGTCACATCAGGTTAATTTTCTATGCTGTAAAACCACAAAGAGGTAGATGAAACCTCTATTGTAAGGAAGTGTAAAAAGAATACCTAGTAACTTGTGGCACCAAGATTGATTTCAAGTGACCAGACTCATTAAAATCCCCAGGAGAAGGGATGGAAATGAAACCTTGCCAGAGCAGTGAGATTCCTTCCTCGGTGAAGATATTGGAGCCCCACCATTCCTGGGAGGGGGTGAGGGACAGATTTGTCCTTGTTTTCTTCCCTGCCTCCCCACAATAAGTTCCCACTGAGACGAGGCCCTCACACAGGCCTGGACAGACATTCCAGGCCTGTCTCTTCTTTGTCCCTTCCTTACAGGACCAGAACAGAGGCTGCTGGAGCTGGCCCTGGTGCTGTGTGATAAACCCACACACACACTAGCCCACGAGAGAAAGAACATCTCTCTGTGAGGACGGCCAGGGAAGCAGCTGACAAGAGTCACTTTCAGCCTGGTGCCTTGCTAGTTAAACACCACATGTGCCTCAAAATGTTCCTCTGGGTTTCAAAAGCAGATTTTAAAAAATGGATGAAATTTAAGAAATCTGGGGATGAAGTCATCTGTATCCCACGCCGCTGTTTAGGGTGACGGTTTCACAAAGTGAGCCTTCATAATAGAGTGCCGGCCTCTTCCCTACTGTAATTTACGACCCAAGCCTAATTATATAAATCTCCCATCCCTCCCACACCCTCCCTCTGCTGTTCCACTCGTCTGCATCTCTGGCTCTTTGTCACTATTTGTTCATAAAAATGATACCCGAGGTAATAAAAGAATGTTCCTGCAGTCTTCCTTCTGGGCAGACCAGTGACGTTTAAATGGCTCTGGACAATTGTCAGAAACCTGAATTCCAGGCCCTGTGACCTTGAGGAATTCACTTAACCTCTCGGGGGGTTCAATTAACTTGTGTTAATAAAGCAGTAGATTATTTCTAAAATCACTTGCATCATCCCAAATGAAAGAGGGCAATAATCATTTTCAAACAAAAATGATAGGTAAAACCACGATCAATTAATGTAGAAGAGTTGAAGGAAGCACTCAGGGATCTAGGATCAGGAGGGAGGGGCTATCTGCCCCCTGAGGCATTCCAGTGGGAATTATATATTGGTGGTCCCCAAGGGCAAGTTCACACTACCATTCACCATCAGTACAGGCAAATCAATTTAGGAACGCACAGAGCTAAAAGGTAAGCTTAATTTTGACAGAGAACAAAATGTTAGGTGCTACGTGCCATCCACCCTGGAGAATGAAAACAGCCTGCTGGGAACGAGTCTGTAACTTCTTCCGAGAGTGCTCTTCCGAGTCTTGCTCCTAAGATATTGCAGCTGTGCCTTGTTTCCCACTGAGCACGTGCACAGAAAGCCAATTAACTCAGATTGATTTCTCTGGGGCTGTGTCATGTGTGGCTTCTTTTTGCTTCAGTTACTTTTCCAGGAGATTGAGATGAGGCTGTCACATCTGCAGGTCTATGGAGAAGAACGACACCAACCCAAATGCCCAGAGACCACTGGAAAAGCAGGACGCCAGCTGTTCCCACTGATAAATGGTGGGTTGCAGAGAATGCAACAGTTGCATACACTTCATATAAGTTATGAAAGTTGTATGTTAGGCTTGAAGCTATCCAAGAGCTTTGCCTCCTGAAAGTAGCATAGAGATGGTAGTCATGACTGGAGCCCTCCAATTCAAACCCTCACCCTACAGTTGAAGAAGTTAAAACTCAGACAGGGGAGTGATGTGCCTGAAGTCACCAGCAGGAGAGTGGCAGAGCCACCCCTGGGGCTCAGGGGCGTGGCCAGACCATCAGACCAAGTGGTCTGTGTAAGTCACGTAATGCTGATGAGAGGGTCATTGATCTATTTATCAGCTTACATACTTTGACTCAGAAGAATTTTAAAATGCTTTGTGATTCTGAGTGTGTTTTGGAAGTTAACAGTTAATCTCTAGGAATTAAAACAAGTTAGAAAAGTAAAGTTCTGATCACCCAGAAGTCAGATGGAATGGGGAGATTGGGCCAATGGAAGTTTATAAAGATAGCTTCTGATTAAAGGCAATTGTGTTGAGTACCTCTTCCATACCAGGAACAAGAGCAGACATTTTTCATGCACTTTATCTTCACACAAACTCTCCCAAGGGGTCACCCTCCCACCTTACAGAAAAGCAAAGCTGCACCCTGACACCCACCCGAGAGTCAGAGCAGATCTAGGTCTCACACCCAGGCTAATCAACATGACCTGGGGGCACTGCCCGCCACCAGGGCCTCCGCTTGGCCCAAAGGAGGGACATGTGACATGAACCAAGCCATCAGCTTCTGTCCCAACTCTAAGGCAAAACTCCACACAGAGGAAGGCAGATGGGGTCAAGCCATTCTTAGAGCAGAATCCTCAAAATACCATCCCTAAGTTTCTGCTCCCAGACCCGTGGAGGGGACTCTGCTGTGGACTTTGTCCTTCCCTTGGCTCTTTATTCTACTGTCCTCCAATGCTGTTCTCTCAATGGACACCAACTCCTACTCTGCTGCCCCTTTTGTGTTAAATACTATAATTGTTATAAATATTCTATTGTTACACAGGAATCCTTTATTCTTAAATTTCAATTTTTATAATAACTTTCTAAAATCTTTAGCATGCCCATTTCTGCCTCATGCATGATACTGTGAACACATCACACTAATGAGAGAATTTGGGGTGCTGAATAATAAGCTGAGTTATATGTTAGAGAAGAAATTGGGCTGAATCCCTCCTGAGCCCAAGACAGAGAGTCGGAGGTACTTTGGGGACACTGCATGATTCTTTCCTTCATTTCTACTAAATCCCCAACACGAAGCTTTGCACTTTGCCTCCTATTTGAAAATGTACCCAGGATTTGTTTTAATCACGTCAGGTACAGCAGTAAGGCAGGCAGGCATGGAAATGACGGTCCTGTAGAAAGAAGCTTTTACGCTCACAGGTTCCTAGAAACAAGAGGTACCGCACACCCTGAAGGGCCCCGCCCGAGGCACCAGGTGTCCAGAAAGCAGAGGAGAGAGAGGAGGGGTAGGCCCAGCCTCCACTGTGGTTTCCACAGAACCAGCAAGGCAGGGTGGGGTAGATAGCTTGGGTGGGGGGTGGGGCTTGGAGTGACCCCTCATGTCTAGTCCCGGGCTCCTAGGTGATGTAGGCAAGAGGAACATTGGCTTGGTGTGAGATATAAAGGAGGTGGTTAGGGACATGGGTTCTGGGTTGGTTGGTTTTCCTGCCAAAGACGTGTTCATAAATCTTCGTTAAGAAGAGTTAGGAATTAGCTAACTTTCCCCAGGTCTGTAAGACCCCAAAACATCAAAGTATCATAAAATGTAGAAAGTAATACATGATTAACCCTATAGACCCCACTGACCTATACGATTTTAATGCCCTCCTCAAATTCTCCAGCAATTTTCTCATTATTTTGCTTACCCATCATTATTTACCATTCTCTAAGAACATCCCTTGTCAACAATACTCAATGTCAGCAACTAATAAGTAAATGAACTGGTTTACCAGACTCTTGAGACTAAGCCACCATTAATGAAACCAGATTTGGGGTTTCTAGAAATATAGGAAAAGACAGTCAAACCATTTTTCTAGGTTCTCAGGTCCATGGAGTTAATAGACCTCAGTCCCATAAAGCTCTCCTTGGTGACATGACAGTCTTTGCCGTAATGCCCTCCCCTCCCCAGACCTCTCTACTATCCTTAGGTTTCTCAAGCTTGTGCCCGGAATGACCTGCCTCCTTCCACTCACATGGCCTCCATAGGTTTTACTTCTCACCATCCTCACAATCTCCTGCAACTCAGGAACCCGGCAGGATGGTAGGGTGTAGGGGGCAATTACACAGCTTGTGCAAAGCCACTTGTGTGTTATCACTCTCACTCCCTCAACCCTGGGGTCACCAGCTCTATGTGGTGCTTGGCCCTGATGTGCCCAGCAGCCTTCATCTGCTATTCACTTGCTGGTCTTTCTGCTCCTTTCCAGGCAAGATATTACAAGCCGAGTTCTTCCAGGTCTCTGCAGTATTTGGGATTTTTCTGGACACGGGTGCACATTCTCTCCCCTTCCTCCAGGTGGACTGGAATGTAACTCTTGACTCTGGAAAGAGCTTCTTACTCTCCAGGATTCACCTGGTGGGTTTGAGTGCTTCCCAGTACCCATAGCTGCCTCACCCCTCCACCCCCGACACTGAGATGCTCCCAGCTAACTCCACACACTCCAGACCTTTGGTGAGCACCTGTGCTTTGTCCCAGGAACTATGCTAAATGCTGAGGACATAGCTTGATAAAATACAGTCCCTGGGTTCGGCGCCTGTGGCTCAATCGGCTAAGGCACCAGGCATATACACCTAAGGTGGCGGGTTCAAATCCCCAGCCCGGGCCCGCCAAACAACAACGATGGCTGCAACCAAAAAATGGCCAGGCGTTGTGGTGGGCGCCTGTGGTCCCAGCTACCTGGGAGGCGGAGGCAGGAGACTCGCTTGAGCCCAGGAGTTGGAGGTTGCTATGAGCTGTGATGCCATGGCACTCTACCCAGGGGGATAGCTTGAGGCTCCGTTTCAAAAAAAAAAAAAAAAAACACATTCTTCTTAGCAGAGTATCACAAAAATGGAAAAGCAAATACCCAATGTACTCAATTCTAATATGCAGCCAGTAGACGATTTGATTTATGCTCATACAGGAGAAAAACTTAATTCAAGTTGTGGGGAGGGGGCTGGGTGTACTCCCATTTAATG
>CAUYQV010008313.1:0-46936 GCA_963574575.1 Galagoides demidoff
CTAGCAAGCAAAATCCACCAACACATCAAACAAATTATACACTATGACCAAGTGGGTTTTATCCCAGGGTCTCAAGCTGGTTCAATATACATAAATCTATAAATATAATTCATCACATAAACAAATTAGAAAACAAAGACCATATGATTCTGTCAATTGATGCAGAAAAAGCTTTTGATAATATCCAGCATCTTTTCATGATAAGAACGCTTAAGAAAATTGGTATAGAAGGGACATTTCTTAAACTGATAGAAGCCATCTATAGCAAACCCATAGCCAATATCATATTGAATGGAATTAAATTGAAATCATTTCCACTTAAATCAAGAACCAGGTAAGGTTTCCCATTGCCTCCACTACTTTTTAACATTGTAATGGAATTCTTAGCCATCACAATTAGGCAAGAAAAGGCGATCAAGTGTATCCACATAGGGTCAGAAGATGTAAAACTTTCACTCTTCAAAGATAAGATTGTTGTATATCTGGAAAACACCAGGGATTCTACTACAAAACTCTTAGAAGTGATCATGGAATACAGCACCATCTCAGGTTACAAAATCAACACTCATAAATTGGTAGCCTTTATATACCAACAATAGTCAAGCTGAAAAAACAGTCAAGGACTCTATTCCATTCACAGTAGTGCCAAAGAAGATGAACTATTGGGGAGTTTACCTAACAAAGGACATCAAAGATCTTTATAAAGAGAACTATTAAACTCTAAGAAAGTAAATAGCTTAAGATGTTAACAAATGGAAAAACATACCATGCTCATGGCTGGGAAGAATCAACATTGTTAAAATGTCTATATTACCCAAAGCAATATACAATTTTAATGCAATACCTATTAAAGCTCCACTGTCATACTTAAAAAATCTCAAAACAAAAAAGACTTCATTTTATATAGAATCAGAAGAAACCTTGAATAGCCAAGACATTACTCAGAAATAAAAATAAAGCAGGAGGAATTACATTACCAGACCTCAGACTATACTATAAATCAGTAGTGATCAAACAGCATGGTACTGGCACAAAAACAAAGAGGTAGATGTATGAAACTGAATAGAGAACCAAGAGATGAACCCAGCTACCTACTGTTATCTGACCTTTGACAAGCCAATTAAAAACATTCAGTGGGGAAAAGATTCCCTATTTAAAAATGGTGCTGGGTGAACTGGCTGGTGATCTGTAGAAGACTGAAACTGGACACCCACCTCTCACCATTAACTAAGATGGACTCTCAATGGATTAAAGATTTAAACTTAAGACATGAAACCATAGAAATACTAGAAGAAAGTGCAGGGGAAACGCTTGAAGAAATTGGCCTGGATGAACATTTTATGAGGAGAACCCCCCCCAGGCAATTGAAGCAACACCAAAAATACACTACTAGGACCTGATCAAACCAAAAAGCTTCTGCACAGCCAAAAACACAGTAATTAAGGCAAGCAGACAGCCCTCAGAATAGAAGATATTTGCAGGTTATGTCTCCAACAAAGGTTTAATAACCAGAATTCACAGAGAACTCAAACGTATTAGCAAGAAAAGAACAAGTGATCCCATTTCAGGGTGGGTAAGGGACTTGAAGAGAAACTTCTCTGAAGAAGACAGGCACACAGCCTACACACATATGAAAAAATATTCATCATCCTTAATCATCAGATAAATCCAAATCAAAACTACTTTGAGATATCATCTAACTCCAATAAGATTAGCCCACATCACAAAATCCCAAAACCAGAGATGTTGGCATGGATGTGGAGAAAAGGGAACACTTCTTCCCTGCTGGTGGGAATGCAAATATGTTCCTTTTGTTTGGGGAACACTTAGGAATAGAAAAATCGACCTGCCATTCAATGCTACAATTCCTCTACTAGGTATATATCCAAAAGACCAAAATTCACATTATAACAAAGATATTTGTACCAGATTGTTTATTGCAGCCCATAATTGCTAAGTCATGGAAGAAGCCCAAGTGCCCATCAACCCACAAATGGATTAATAAATAGTGGTATATTACACCATTGGACATTATACAGCCTTAAAGAAAGATGGAGACTTTACCTCTTTCATGTTTACATGGATGGAGCTGGAACATATTCTTCTTAGCAAAGTTATCTCAAGAATGGAAGAAAAAGTATCCAATGTACTCAGCCCTACTATGAAACCAATTTATAGCTTTCATATGAAAGTTATAACCCAATTATAGCCCAAGAAAAAGAAGAAAGGGGAGATGGAGGGGAGGGGAGGAGGAGGATGGGTGGAGGGAGAGTAATTGGTGGGACCACACCTACAGTGCATCTTACAAGGGTACATGGGAAGTTTACTAAGTGTAGAATATAAATGTCTTAACACAATAACTAAGAAAATGCTGTGAAGGTTATGTTAACCAGTTTGATGAAAATATTTCAAATTGTGTATAAAACCAGCACATTGTACCCCATGATTGCATTAATGTACACAGCTATGATTTAACAAAAAAAAACTGATTACCATATTTCAGTGTGTTATTTTGCATATGGATATCATTGCTTTTAAGAGTTACACTTTTAATCCATAAGCAAAAATAAAATAATTTAAAACATATATATAGATATGTAATTAGTACTACTTACATAAAATGTGCATTTTTATTTTTCCCTCAAAAATTTGGGGAATTAAGTGTGCATGCAGGGAGAAAATGGACATTTGCAAACCAAGGAGAAAGACCTCACAAGAAATAACTCCAGGAACAGCTTGATCTGGAACCAAAATTGTACCTCTAGCCTCCAGAATTGTGAGAAAATAAATTTCTGTTTTTCAGGAAAAAAACAAAAGTAAAATTAGAACCAAAATATTAGACAAGAATATTTCAGAACGCACTGGAAACTGCAACTACTTCCATTGAACCAGATATTGATGCATTAGTTTGTCAAATGCAATGTGAAATATGCCACTAGTTTTATGTTACCCAATTTTCTTTTACTTTCATAATAAAAAAACATTTCCAAAAAGGTATGCATTATACCTGTGGCAAAATAGTGGAAAAATACAGCACTTAATTACCCTCACCTTTCACCACTAACAAAATTGGTTCTCACTGGATAAAAGATTTAAACTTAAGACATGAAACCATAAAATACTAGAAAAGAGTATAGGGGAAACACTTGAAGAAATTGGCCTGTGAGAATATTTTATGAGGAGGGATTGAAGCAGCACAAAAAATATATTACTGGGATCTGATCAAACTAAAAAGCTTCTGCACAGCCAAGAGCACTATAAGTAAAGCAGACTTTTTGTGGATATGTTTCCAACAAAGGTCTGATAACTAGAATGCACAGAGAACTCAAACTAATCAATGAGAAAAGAACAAATAACCCCATTTCCTTATAGGCAAAAGACTTGAACAGAAAATTCTCTGAAGATGACAGGCAAATGGCCTAAAAACACATGAAAAAATGCTCATCATCTTTAATCATCAGAGAAATGCAAATCAAAACTACTTTGATATATCATCTAACTCCAGTAAGATTAGCCCAAATCACAAAATCCCAAAACTACAGATGTTGGCATGGATGCGGAGAGAAGGGAACACTTCTCCATTGCTGGTTGGATTGCAAACTAATACAGCCTTTTTGGAAAGAAGTTTGGAGAATCCTCAAGGAACTAAAAGTAGACCTACCATTCAATCCTGCAATTCCTCTGCTATGTATCTACCCAGATGATCAAAAAACATTTTCCAACCAAGCTTTTTATACCAGAATGTTTATTGGAGCCCAATTCATAATTGCCAAGTCATGGAAGCAGCCCAAAATGCCCATCAAACCATAAATGGATTAACAAATTGTGGCATACGTATACCATAGAATACTATGCATCCATAAAAGAGGATGGAGACTTTACACCTTTTTGCCCACTTGGATAGAACTCAAACATATTCTTTTTAGTAAAGTATCTCAAGAATGGGGAAAAAGTATTGAGTATATGTACTCAATATTATTATGAAACTGATGTATAATCACCTATTCATTCATACAAATGATAAAACACAATTATAGTCCAGAAAGAAGAGGGAAGAGGGGGAGAGGAGAGAAGAGGGGGGAGGGAGGGTATGTGGTGGGACCCCACCTATTGTGCACAATGCAATGGTAATACAATGCAATTTCAAATCTATTAAGAGTAGGGTGTAAATGTCTGAACACAACAAATAAGTAAGTGAAATGATGGTTATGGTAATCAGTTTGATGTAAGCATTCCACATTGTGTATCAAAGCAGCACACTGTACCCAATAAATGTACACAGTTATTAATAAAAAATAAATAAATAAATAAAAATAAAGTAAAAAAAGATAACCCCCTCTTAACAATAGGGGTTCTGGAAAATCTGCTCATTCTCCCCTCCTGGGAGAGACATTACCTTTATTACCCTGAAATGTAAACTGATATTCCTGAAGAAGAAGAGAAAGGTCTTTTCTATCCTGGACTGTCTCCAGAGAGGAAACATTGTCCCTATCTTTATTATCCTGGAATGCAAATAAATCTGAGGAAACTGATTGTTAAGGCCTAAAAGTGAAGAATATGAGAGATTCATAGATAATCGTCTCCCATTCCAAAAAATATAAAGTGGGAAGTTAATATACCACTCTTTCATTTGTTTGACTTTTCTTCATGTATTAAGCACTTTTTTTGTTTGTTTGTTTGCAGTTTTGGCAAACAAACCGCCACCCCAATGTCCTACTTCTTGAACCACAGGCACCGCCCATTAAGCACGTATTATTAAGTGATACCTATGCTTGCAGGTAGGTGTACTTTTTGCTGCACATAAAGCCGTAAGTTAGACAAACATAATCCTTACCTTCCTGGGCTAACATTTTTATTTTGGCCCAGGGTATTCTGTAGCCATCTTTCTCCATGGTAGTCCCATGGGGTTGACTCCAGACAATCCAGTTGTTTCTGTACATCCTTTGAAAGCAGGAATGGGTAACTTCACAATTCACAAAATCTTTTCAGGAAGGAAGGCCTTTAAGAAGAAACCTATAAAGAGGCTCAGCAATATGTCAGGGAACTGGAAGCCAAAGCCTCAGGTGGCTCCTGAAGGCTTGTGAGTGTGAAGATGGTGTCATTATAGATACTAAAGATTCTAGATTCAGAAAGAACTGAAAAGACAAGATGAACAACAGTTTTCTCCTGGGAATATAAATGATCTTAGAAACAAATATTCTTCCATTTCCATGACAATAGTTTAGGCCTTAGTTAGATAATATCTAGTTTTGTTGTATATGAAAATAGTGTATATGATTTATAAAAGAATTTGAAACATATAAAAAAATGTAAAGGAATTAATAACTTCTCATCATTATGCCACCTAGATAAAACTTCCTGTTACCTTTCTAGGATATTCCTTCTGCTAAACTCATACTCACACCCTCACCCATCAATGAGTGTTTTCTGTGTCTGTCTTCTACTTATTGGGAGTCCTACTGTACATGGAATTTATTCTACTGCTTTTTCCACTTAACATTTATAACAATATAAAAATGATGTTAATGGCTACACTTGGGTTCATCACATAAACATTAATTTATTTAACCAGCTCCCCAAAACCATTGGAATCTGTTTTGTTTTTCACTATGATAAATAGTTTGATGATCAGGATTTTTTTTTAGCTCCTTTCCCCTACATCTTTCTCTTTTTTAATTGGGATTGATTGATAATATTGAGAGCATCAAATTTTAGAGTATAAATACATATTGTTAGGTGCCCTTTGGAAACACTGTACTATTTTAAGTTCTGCACCAGTCTGCGGAGGGGCAGGAATGCTGGAGAGACAGGTAGGAAGGAGGAAGGGGGAGGGGAGATGTTGAGGGATGATGGGATTGTGATGTAGATAGAATTGCTGAGTTTCTTTTTAATGAATCCTGAATGCTTGTCCCTCCTCAAGCACACTTTAGAAGTGCTGATCCATTTCCTTGAGTTTGGTTCCCAGAAACTGGCTTCTATAGATCAGTGTTTCTTGATTCTTTCTCTTGGAGTTCCCTTTTGGATTCTCAGAGGTTCTAATGATATAATGAAGTCACTTACAAGCCAAGCCTTCATTTTCAGAACTTAATAGACTTTTTCTTCCCTTTTGCAGAATTTTCCAGATGGTGAGAGGCATCATAGCCTCAATCATATTGCTCAAGACTGACTCTTTAAATAATATTCAGATTACAAAAGCAAATTTTTCCAGTGTCTTTTGTTTTTCCCTCCCTAAATATGTAGACTTTTACCACAAATATGCTGTACTAATTTTTAATTGGAAGTGTAGAAAATAGTATTAGAAATAAACCACCAGGCTTGGCGCCTGTGGCTCAAGCAGCTAAGGCACCAGCCACATACACCTGAGCTGGTGGGTTGGAATCCAGCCCAGCCCTCCAAACAACAATGACGGCTGCAACCAAAAAATAGCCGGGTGTTGTGGCGGGTGCCTGTGGTCCCAGCTACTTGGGAGGCAGAGGCAGGAGACTTGCTTGAGCCCAGGAGTTGGAGGTTGCCATGAGCTGTGATGCCACAGCACTCTACCCAGGGGGACAGCTTGAGGCTCTGTGAAAGAAAAGAAAAGAAAGAAAGAAAGAAACCACTGGAGTTAAGGCAAGATGGCCAACTGGAGCCAGCTTTCAGCAGAAGCTCCCGTCCAAAGGGAGAAATAACAGCCAGAACCAACCAACCCAGTAAAGCTGAAGATCAGGAGCTGAGCTGAGAGAGACAGTGGGCTCACGTCATCCCTGCTGAGGCAGCTGGGATTCCAAGGACAAATCCCATCCCAAAGAGGACGAGAATCCTTCCTCTTCCCCCACCCCCAAGACAGTGGCTTGCTGTGTTATCTCTACAAACAAGTAGTGAACAGAAGACCTCTTGTTTCACACACGGGAGAGAGCAGCTGAAGGTCAGGACTTCTCCAGAGAGATCCAGCTGCAAGCCCAGGCACTCTCTAGGCGAATGAAAGTTGAACAAATATTCTCCCTGCCTTCCTGAACTCCCAATCCACCTTTCCCGCTCTCCTTGTGGTCTAGAAGCCTGCACCCTGCAGAATCCGGAGTGTCTGGCAGATTTTGCTAGGGCGGGGCATCTCATGGGCTGTGGGCGGCTGCACTGAAATGGAATACTATTCAACCATTAAAAAAGATGGAGACTTTTTTTTAAAAGTGATAACCATCCATAGACTTCACAAACACAATCATTATTAACATTTTATTTTTTTCATTCCAGGCTTTCATTTATGTTATATATATTTTTTCTTTTATAAAATTATAAATGTACTATAAATGCATTTTCTTACTCAGCTTTTTCCCATTAAACATTGCCATTAGCATTTTTCCATGATTTTACATAATCTTTATAAACATTCATTTTTATGGCTAAATGATTCCAGTGAGAAAATGAATCTTAAGTTAGGCAGCTGTTCCTCTTAGAAAGACATTTAGGATATTTCCCACTATAAATAATTCATGTCAACATTTTTTTGTATAGAGCTAATTTTTAGCTTTGATCTAAAATAGACATTTAGGTATAATACAGTAATAATAGCTAGTGATAATGAGCACTTATTTCAGGGATTTTACTTGCATTATTCCTATTCACAACTTTTCTAGGTAAATAATATTCCCATCTTATAGATAAGGAAACTGAGACTCAGACATCAATTTGCTTTAAGATGGAAAGCTAAGCAAGCAATTAAGCCTAGATCCTCATGATTCCAGAATTCCTTCCCTCTCATCCAAACAATACTAGTACTGTACTGTATCCAAGGGTGTAGATACATTTAAAGATCTTGACACACGTTGTTGTCTTATTACTTCTGCCTTCTTTTCCTCCATTCGGAAATTTTTAATTTGAACATTTGAGTATGTTTGTCTGCATGATTGTTGGACCAAAAAAGTTTTAACGGAGGTATGAAAAGGTCAGCTCAGGCCCATTCTCTTTTAGGGTTTACAGAAAATCGTTCTTTCTGTGAGTTTGTCAGGGTGACCACATAGGCCTCCCTGGCCAGCATCACACTACAGAAAACATGATTGGCCAAATTGGAGACCAAGATGCCCAAACTTACTGTTCAAAATGAGAAATCTAACTGAGTCTTAGGTTTTATTTACCTTTATGTCCATTCATGTAAAAACAAAGTGTCACTGATATGCTGGCTTATCAAAGAAAACATAAAATTGACACTTTTTTAAAAACATAGGTATCAGATTAAATACTATTCCATTACTAGGATAAGTAATTATCCAGTAAGACAGAATATTTTTTACCAGTCTCCTATTTTTAGATGTACCACTTACAATGAATTTTATGATGCAAAATAGTATCAAGAAAATGGAGAACTTGCTAAGGTTGGTTTTGTCAGCAGTTGAAATGCTGCCCAGTTTCAAGGCTAAGCAATGTAATTTCATTAGTTAACACCTAAGAAAACAGAACAGGCTGAGGCTCTGAGTGGAAGGGAAAGGGTAGCACAGGATGATTAGCAAATGAGTTCTAGGACATGAGATCTTTCTCATCTATGTACTTAAAAGCAATCCCAATTTTTACTGGTGTTCTCAAAGAATATCACAGAGGATACAGTTCCAAACCATGGTGATTTGTCTTAAAATCCTCTTTCCCTTTCTTTCATTCTCAATCTTGCTCCTACACCTTGTGGATCACTGTAAACATCCGTCTGATAACCCATCCAAGTGACCTTGACTTTTTTGGCCCCCTCCCTTCTCAATCCTAGGTCTGGTTTGAGAGTCTGTGTTTCTCATTAGATATTTGCTTTCTCTCCTTCTGTCCTCACCCCCTAGATGTTCCAGCTCAGGCATTAAGCTGACAAGTTCAAAGTTTCCCTTACAAAGAGAAGGAGGGGGAAGATCCACAGGATCACTCTTTCACAGTCAGGGGGACAGGAAACATGCTGTAAGTCTTATAGTTTAATAATTTTTTCTTGACAATTCCTTTTTAATCAATGCAAAAATATGTTAAGGCAGCGGTCTTCAAACTTTTTGGCACCAGGGACCAGTTTCAGGGCAGCCATTATTTTCCACAGACTGAAGGCAGGTGGAGTGGAAGGAAGCGGGGATGGTTTTGATATGAACTGGCCAGCAATTGATTTACTATGGTCTCTGTGTAGTCAAACCTCTGCTGATGATAATGGGTACTTGCAGCCACTCCCTAGTTTAAGATGACCAGACATCCTGCTTTTGCTGGGACAGTCCTGATTTTTAACAATTTGTCCAGAGTCCCAGGGCATTTTTAAAAAGTCCTGATTTTTGGAAAGAATGCATGACAAGCTAGGGAATGGCGGGGACAATGAGAAGGGAATATACTGTTTTCGGCTGCTGAAAAGGTTAATGTAACTCCATTTGGGAATGAAGAGGCTAGTGTTACTTCATTTGGAAATGCAAAGGCTAATGTAAACTCCCTACTCCCCTCCAAATGAATGGTGCCCTATTCCTTTGAGCCACAGACACCACCCTATACATAATTTTTTTAATGTATTATATTTGTAAATTGTACTTATGTTGAAATTAAAATATATATATATTATAATACTATTTTTGCATTCTATGAAAATTTTTGTTGCTCCATGTAGACCAAATTTTTAATTAAGAAACACACACACACACTGCCAATGGTGTCCCGCTTTACCAATGTTAAAATCTGGTCACCTTACCCTAGTGTTCACATCATTGCCTCAGCTCCACCTCAGATCACCAGGCATTGAATTCTCACAGGAGCAGAACCTCACAGGCAATTCACAGTAGGGTTTGTGCTCCTATCTAAGAATCTAAGGCCACTGCTAACCTGACAGGAAATGGCACTCAGGCAATAATACATGGGGAGCAGCTATAAATACCAATAAGGCTTCTCTCACTGCTGCTCTCTTCCCACTGTATAGCCTGGTTCCTGCCAGGCTGTAGACCCGGTACTGGTCTGCAGCCTGAGGGTTGGGGAACCACAATCTTAAGGAACAGGATTAGGCAGTAAATTCTAGAAAAAATGGCCCACAAACCCATCTGACATGGTTTAGTTCAGACTCCTGGTGTTTGGGTGGGATGGGCTGGTGGGGTTGCTGGGGGGGAGAAAGAGGGAACTCTCAGGTTCTAGGGAGTCTTTTTCAAATTCTACTGCCTTTCCCCAGAAATTCTGAGTCCCCTCTGTCCACTGAGAATCACTTTAACTCCTTGTTCCCTCTAGCCTGATCGAGTATCTAGCCTGCTGGTAAATCTCACTGATTTCACTTCAGAACATAGCAGGAATCCCACCACTTCCTGCCAGTTTTGTTGATACCACTGCAGTCCAGGCCACTGCCAGCTCCCAGTGAGATACTTGCAGCAGCAAGCCTGTATCAGTTTCCAGTTGCTACTAGAACAAATAACTATAAACTAGGTGGCTTACAACAACCCAGATTTACTGTTTTAGAGTTCTGGAGATCAGAAGTCCACAAGAGATCTCATTGGGCTAAAATCAAGGTGTCACAGGCTGCTTTCCTGATAGAGGCTGTAGGGGGTAATCCGTGTCCTTGCCTTTTTGAGCTTCTATAGATGGCTTGCATTACTGTGCAAAGCCAGCCAAATCTCTCCCACCCTTCAACACCCCCCACTCTTGTCTGCTTGACTTTATAAGGACTTTTGCATTGATCCCATGAGGATAAACCAGAATGATCTCCCCATCACACAGTCAGCTAATTAGCAACCATAACTCCATGTAAAATAACGTTTCACAGGTTCTGGGGAATGGGACATGGATATCTTTGTTGGCCATTACTCAACCTGCCATATCTCCTGAGTCACTCCAGTCCTCCACTCCTGCCACACATCCATCTCTTCTTCACACAGCAGTCAAAGTGACCCCCTTAAGCCATTTATCACGTCACCTCACTCTGCTTAAAACCTTCCCATGGCTCCCACTTTGTAGCCCCACACCCCTCAACACCACTAAGGTTCTCATCATCTCTATTAATATATTTGTATATCAAATTACCGTATTTGCCTATATCCTGTCATTCCTGGCATCAACTCTACTGCATTAGGAGAAATAAGACTGCATTCTGTTTGCTATGCTTTATTTAGCACATCTTTGTCTATATTCAGAAGTGAAATTGGTCATTTACTTTCTGTGTTATCTTTCATTTCGCTTTGTTGAATAGATTAGGGGCTTTGCATCTTCTATAGTTCAGAGAAATGTAAATAACATGGAAATCATTTGTTCCTTAAAAGCTTGAAAAAATTCCAAGCCTTTAGAAATGTTTTAGTTTAACTGAGCCTTAAACTGATTAAGCACAACAAACATTAGGTGGCAAGGTGAAGAAGTCTCACAGAGCAAGATTTTTATTTTTATTTTTATTTTTGAGACAGAGCCTCAAGCTGTCACCCCGGACAGAGTGCAGTAGCATCACAGCTCACAGCAACCCCCAACTCCTGGGCTTAACCGATTCTCTTGCTGCTCGCCTCAGCCTCCCAAGTAGCTGGAACTACAGGCGCCCACCACAACACCCCATCATTTTTTGGTTGTAGTTGTCATTGTTGATTGGCAGGCCCAGGTTGAATTCAAACCTGCCAGTTCTGGTGTATGTGGCTGGCGCCTTAGCCAGTTGAGCTACAGGTGCTGAGCCACAGAGCAAGTTTTTTAAAAATACATGTAATTTGTTGGCATTCTCCAGAATCCGTTTCATTCTATTTATCCGCTTTAACTCACATTGAGTATATAAACTTCCGGGGGCCATCCGACGTTAAAGGTCGGCCATTCGTTCCTGCAAAAGATTTCAAGTTTAGATTTTTTAACACTGAGACCAAGGTTCTGAGCTCGGCCTTTGAAGTCCTGGAAATGGTCTAAAATCAAGGATAAAGGAGTTGTCTGCATCTGTCCCATGTTGCCCACCATCACCAAAATGCACACAAAACACACAAAACACAACAAAAAGTCAATGTCCAGCCCTTACAAGACCAGTAACAAAACTGAAACTGGGACAGTGGCAGAATGCCAACCGGTGGGGCCGTCCCTCCAGAAACACTAATGGAATCAATTCCACGGGACCCCTTTCAGCAGGTTCTGGGGATTCCACGTCCCAGTCCTCCGCAGACATGGGGCGCAGAACATCTTCCAGAACCCCAGCCGATAGCCTTTCAGCGGCGCATCTGCCTAGGCTTTCTTTCGGCTCCACCAGACTACCAAAATCTGGCCGGCATGTAGACACAAACACTGACACACACTGGTACCAGAACACTCACCACTCTTCAGCCCTCTGGTTTGGGGTCCTTAGTGTTCTTGGGGAATCCCGGAAGAGCCCCCAAATTTTGTGCCCAGATGGAATAGTTCCCAAAGACCACCAGGAGCCGAGTCTGATGCAAAAGCAAAAGGGCCTTTATTGCAGCAAGCTCGAGCTTGGACTCCCAGGGGCTCCACTGCAATGGATCCTGGCCGAGAGCCATGAACAGGGGGTGGGGGGTGGGGGGGAGGATTTACAAGGTTGGGATTGTAGGGGGATTTGGGGAAGATCTGAGTATGGGGCGGCGCAGGATTGGGCACTAGTGGCCCAGTGGTCTGATTACAAGGTTTGCTCTGATTGGGTGGTAGGAATCATGCAATTATGGGGAAATACCTGGCGGGGAAACTGAAACTTATTTCTCAAGATGGTGGGAGCTGCCTAAAATGGCGTTTGTCTGGTTCTCTCACTTCCTAAGGAGAAATCCCTTTATAAATTAAGGTTATTGATATGTCATCATTGTTAGTCATGCTGGAAACAGTGGAAAAACCACATGTTCTGATTTCATCAGCTCTCTTTTTGGGGTTCCATGTAACCTTCCATGAGATGGCTTACTAGAAGGATCTTGAGCGACACTGTCAGAGCATAGTCAGTGAGTCCAGTGAGGTCAGTGAGGTCAGTGAGGCCAGTGAGGCCAGTTTCTCCTTGTCCTGCTGAACAGACCATCCCTTGAGTGTCAGAGTGGAAACTATAATCCTCTGAAGTGAATAAGGTCAAGCTTTCCAGAAACCTGGGATTCACACACCCAAATGAAGCCTACTGTGTGTGTTGACTCAAGATGACCTAGTAAAAAATAACCTTTTTCAAATGAGATGAAAATCGGTTAAAAAGTCAATACAAGTTTACTGAGTTCACTGTGATAGAAGATCTGATTCCTAATATCACTTGGAGCTTAAATCTTCATCATCTACTCTGCATTTTAATCTGGTTTTTGTGGGGATTTTTGTTTTTGTTTTTGCTTCTCTGCAATTTCAGTCAGCAGAGAAAAGGGCATTATTATACTCCATTTCTTTCTCTTTTTCTGTTGCATCCTTTTTCAGTTCCTCCTTGACCCCCTGCAGGATTGGAGAAACACCTTGTATATCTGATGTAAATTACACATTCTTGAGACTATGACTTGCTTGGTTAAGACCACTTACTGCTATCTCCAGCCATAATTGCCATTATAATTAGACACAATTATTTGCTAAGTGTGCTTACAAATTTATCAGAGAGGCTAGATTAATTGCTATTCATAATATCTTCAAGCCTCCTGTCATATTAAGAAGCCACTTAATTCCTTTCTTCTTCTAAACTAATTAATCCACAAGCAATATGTGTTTAATAGTCTCTGAATAAGTACCAAGCAGGTCCAGTCTTTGCTAAGCTCAGCCCAACTGGGCAGTCCTGCAGGTTCTGGGAGCATCAGCCCCCTCCAGATTCCTCTGTATGGAGCCTCCTTCCCTGGCATATTTCTCTTGCTGCCTCTTTGTCAGCAGTTGAGCAAAGCAACTCTTCTCCCTATAACATTTTCTGGTTTCTCTGCTCTTTTTGGAATGATAGAAACTTGGAAATAACCTCCATTCCTGCAAAGCCACCCTTTTAATGTCTAATGTTCAAATGTACAACCAGCTGCAGGGAGAGGTTGAAGGAGGGGTTGGAGGGAGGGAACTGCTGACCACATTGAATCCCATGCTGTGCGCAATGAGACAAACAGCATACATGTGAGGATTTCTGGGAAAGCCACTTGCCCCAGCTCTGCATATTACTCCACATCACAGGTCTCCTCCAGCCAACACACTCTTGCTTCCCTGGGCCTTGCACTTCACAGTGCTTGCCAACATCCCCAGGCTGGGAGAAATATATTCATGCATTTTGGTTCACAAAGCATCTTCCCTTCTCATTTTTATCTGAGAAAAATTTGGTGACTTGGCATAAGAGATAATTGTCTCCCTTTATTATTATTAAAATAGCAGAAACTTTGGGAGTTTTACCAACTTACCCCAACAGAACTCAGAGTCAGGCTTCCAGATTGCACCCTCGCAGGCAGCCACTTGGGGAATCACACAGCCTCTTGGGGAACCTTAAGGGCTTCTGGAAAAACCTTCTGAGATCCAAAGCACACTGATCCATCAGCCTCATTGTTCCCAAATTAGTTGAGGCACTAGATCTGAGTTAAAATGCACTGCCCTGGGAAGGCAGATGCTCATTAAGTTTCCATCGAACGCTGGTACTTTGATTAGCCATCATCCTCAAAATACTCCTTACAAAGTAGAGACTGAAGACCTAGGAAAAGAAAAGTGGGGTGAAGAGGAAACCCTCAGAACTGGAGCACCTAAGAACATGCTAAGTTTTGGCATGTGGGGCATGAATGTGGGCCGAGGTCAGAGAAGGGAGATGGGCAACATCAACTCCGAAACCCACAATTTAGCTTCAGGACAATCCCTAGGCCCTAGGACCCAGAGGTGCCACCTGCTTTGAAATTCCCTCTCTTCTCAGGTTTGAAGGTTCATGGACACAGTCCACACCCAAAGAGAGGCAGGCAAAACAATCAACCATAAGTCACAAATTTGTCCGACTCTCAGACTCTACCTCTGCTTTTGTCCAACACTGACTGAAAAGAGAAGAAGCCAACACCTGTCCCTATGTGTTGTCCCAACACAGCAGAAAACTTGAATCTGTATGTCTGAGGTGAAGCATTAAGTCCTAAGTCATTTCTCTGTCATCAGGATCATTCGGAGGAACACAGAGTCGGAGAAGGTTGGAATCCAATCTTAGCTTATACATCATGTTCTTATTCCCCTATTCAAGCATGTACCTTCTCAGAGAATAGACTGTTTTTCTTTTCTCCCCAGTCTAACCATCTCCCAACCCTGCACAGACTTGCACCCTCAAAGCTAAGACAGTCTGCCTTGTGTACTTAAAAGTAAAAGTAAAAGAAAACTTTGTTAAATGCATGAAAGAAATGAATGTGCTTAAGCTCCCCCCCCTCCTAATCTTTATATCTTATGGAAAGTGGGAACTGGGTCTTCCTCCTCTCTGCATCCAAAGTACTAGCACAATGCCTGGCATGCAATAAACGCTCATAGAACATACTGATCCACTGTTCCCCATCTGGTCCTCATGGTTTCTCAGGGTCTCTGCAGATGTCTCCTGTGCTTGTGGGCATAAACTTGGGATCTGGGGCTCATGCTTTCCACAGGGCGGCAGCTGATAGTGCCCACACTGCTATGCACCTGTTTACTGTCACCAGCATCTGAAGCTGCTGGATTCCACCTCTTTCCATATCATGTCTTTTACAGCCGCCAGCATCTAAATGCCTTCCCTCAGGCATACTGTCCAAGTGGCTCCTTATGGTCCTACCCCACGTGCTCTCTCCTCCTGCCCCAACATGCCTTTGCTAACCACTCAGGCCAACTAAAGTGGAAGCTCCATTTCTCTAAAAAAATTTTTTTTAATTTCTTTTATTTTTGTACAGATAGTGTCTTGCTATGTTTTCCAGGCTCCTGATCCTCCTACCTGAGGTCAGGACTGAGCCAGGAAGCCTGAAGTCTCCATTTTCTAAATTCTTACTGCTTTTACCGTCTGAGCCATATGCTTTAGAGCTTCAGTCAGTAGCATGCTATATTATCTTTAGTAACTTATGCTCCATAAAAGCAAGGTGAGCTTTCGTCACGCTTCTCCAACCCATCTGGCCTCTCTCTCAAGCAGTCGGAACAGGAATGATGCTCAGTTAGTTAGTGTTTATTCATTTTTGTGCATAGGGTTTATAGATAAAGAAAGTATAGCATCATGAAGTATTTCTCAAAGGTGGGAATTCAAGTCACATAAATCATTTTCTCTTGGCAGGAAGATTAGAAACTGTTTAAACATTCAGGGTGAAAGGGGCAGGAGCAGGATGGCAGCCGAGGAACAGCTTCATTGCAACAAGGCACAGTGAGACTGGGGAGAGAAGACTCCAGATATCTGTGGCTTGTGGCCTCTGCCTAAAAACAACCCTTTGAGGACGCAGGGAGACAGCAAGAGACTTCTGGACCCCAGGAGGAGGACAAAAGCAGTGGAGAAGTGGCAAGTGGTTGCATTCCATCTGAGGCTGCCACAGCTATAACTACAAGAGCAGTAAGATTGCAGAGAGGGAGAGCCTTTTCTGTGGGTTGTTGTTTTTTTTTATTTTTTATTTTATTTTATTTTATTTTGGACTTGGGCACTTGGTTGAATTACCTTAAGAGAACTTGGATGAGAGTGTGGGTGACTTTAAGCATTGTCCAGGGTCCAGGGCTGAGCTACTGGGCTGGAATGGAGCTAACATTTTTCAGATGTGGGCCGTGCAATAATGCCTCTCCAATATGGGAGAACTTCCAGCAGGATCTGCCCTCAGGGTTGCAGAGCAAGGCTCAGGCTGGGAGACCTTAGGTGAGTGATCTAGTGACTGTGAGCAGTGCCAAAGGCCAGGACTGAGAAACCAGGGAAGAGTGAAGATTTCAGTGGTTGGCAGTAAGAAGGCTGCCTTGCAGCCTTGACCCTCAGGGGCATAGAGTAAGGCCAGTTTGGGTGCACTGTATAAGCAGGCAGCCACTTCAGGAGAGATCCTGGCAATAAGTGCTTTCCTGGGAAACCTTCTGCTTTGCCAAAGTTAATGGTTTAAAGTGTCTTTTAAGCAGGCTGAGGAAAGATTCAGGCTCTCAACCCTGTGGGGTTTGAGGGCAAAGAAGACAGCAGAGGCCTCCAGTCTCCATCGTATACAGCTGTATCAGCATTGTGATTAGCATCTCATACCCCAGAGCATTGTCTGGGCATCACTGTTGCCCAGACAATATTCAGCAAGATATATATACTGCTTTGGTTTGGGTTTGGGTTTTCTTTTTATTTCCACATTTTTATCCCTAGATTTTTCTTTTTTTCTTTTCTTTCTTCATTTTTCTAATTTAATATAATTTTCTATTGTTGCCTTCTTTAATAATAAGAACTTAATTTTTGCTGGTGTTTCTTCTCCTGTTACTTGGTTGTATCCCCAATTTTATCCTGTAAGGTTTTCTGTTTGTTTTGGTTTGATTTATAGTATTTTTGTCTTTCCTCTCTATTTGGTGGAAGTGGGGTACTGTGTCTGCTCAGGCTGGCAAACAGCTGCTAACCTAAAGGGAACCACCCAATCAAGCACCCCCCCCAAGGTTGGGGGTTTTAAAGGTGTGGGTCAAAGTTTCCTACTATACACTTTTATTACTCCTCCCTCCCACTTTCTATGCCTCTCCTCTTTTTGTCAATATTCCCTTTTACTCACCCCTTATCTTTTATCTTTTTTTTAAAGTCTTTTTTCCTTTCTTGCTCTTCAATCTTCTCATCCTTTTAGTCCTGTACCAAAAGGACTCATTGAAACATTAGGCCAGAGGCATGGTAACTTAAAGAGGAACTGAAAGGAAAATTAGGGCAAGGAAACAGATAAAAGAAAACATTCATGAGGAAGAATCAGCAGAAAAGTCCTGGCAACATGAAAAACAGTCCAGTGCAACCCCCACATGAGGACCATGAGGTATGCAGAGGATTCCACCTATAAAGAAATGTTAGAAATGACAGAAGTGGAATTTAAAATACAGATGATGAAAACAAGGAAGGAATTTGCTGAGAAAGTGCAAAATAACCAAAAAATAATGAAGGAAATTTCTGATAAAGTGGAAAATAACCAAAAGGAAATCCAAAAACAGAATCAAATAAGATATGAATGATATAAAGAATATAGAAAGGATATAGTCTGCTGAAGGAATTGAAGCAGTCAACTAGGGAACTTAAAGATGCAAAAGAAATATCAATAACAGATTAGATCATGCAGAAGAAAGAATCTCAGAGGTAGAGGAAAAGGCCCTTGAGATAACTCAGATAGTTAGAGGCAGAAAAGGAGAGAAAGCAGAACATTCACTGACAGAATTATAAGACTTTATGAAGTGTTCGAACATACGAGTGATAGGTATCCCAGAAGGGAAAGAAGAATGCCCCAGAGGAGTGGAAGCCATACTAGAGAATATTACAAAAGAAAATTTCCCAAGTATCACCAAAGATTTTGATACACTCCTGTCAGAGGGATATCAGATCCTAGGTCACCTCAACTTAAATAGAGCTTCTCCAAGACACATTGTGATGAACCTGTCCAAAGTCAAAACAAAAGAAAAGATTTTACAAGCTGACAGGAGTAAGCACCAATTGACCTACAGGGCAAATCCATCAGCTTAACTGCAGACTTCTCTAATGAAACTTTTCAAGCCAGAAGACAATGGTCATCTACCTTTAATCTACTTAAACAAAACAATTTCCAGCCCTGCTGGAATTCTATATCCTGCTAAGCAAAGCTTTAAAATTGATGGAGAAATCAAATCTTTTACTGACATGCAAACACGGAGGAAATTTGCCACAAGACCAGCTCTACAGGAAATACTTAGACCTATTCTACACACTGACCATCACAATGGGCTACCAGCAAAGTAAACACCCAGGAACTAAAGCACAAAACCTACTTCCACAATGATGCATAAGATAAAACTGATCAATGGACTTTCACAAAATAAGATGAATAGAATTTCACCACACTTTATCAATTATCTCAATAAATGTTAATGGCTTGAATTCCCCACTGAAAAGACATAGACTGGCTGACTGGATTAAAAAACACAACCCATTCATCTGCTATCTGCAGGAAACACACCTAGCCTCAAAAGACAAATTAAAATGTAGAGTTAAGTGTTCAAAGACAATTTTTCAGGCAAATGGACTTCAAAAGAAAAGAGAGGGTGCAATCTTATTTTCATATGGATTTAAAGAAACTAAAGTCAAAAAAGACAAGGATGGACACTTCATTTTGGTCAAGGGAAAACTACAACAAGAAGAAGTTTCAATTCTAATATTTATGTACCCAACTTAAATGCTCCCAGATTCTTGAAACAGACCTTAATTAGTCTGACCAATATTATATCCTATATCACTGTAATAACAGGGGACTTCAACACTCCTCTTACAGATGTGGACGGATCCTCTAAACTGAAATTAAAAAAAGATAAAGGACTTAAATGAGACCTTAGAACAACTGTGCTTAATAGATGTATATAGAATGCCCCACCCCAAAGCTAATGAATATGTATTCTTCTTATCAGCCCATGCAATATTCTCCAAAATTGATCATATACTAAGAAACAAAACAAACCTCAACAGAATCAAAAGAATTAAAATTTTACCTTCTATCTTCTCAGAACACAAGGTATTAAAAGGTGAAACTCAACTCCAAAAAAACATTCAATCCCACACAAAGGCATGGAAATTAAACAACCATATGCTGAATGACAGTTGGGTGCAGGAAGAAATAAGAAGAAATCATCAACTTCCTTGAGCATAACAACAATGAAGACACAAGCTACCAAAACCTATAGCATACAGCAAAAGCAGTCCTGAGAGGAAAATTTATCACTTTAGGTACCTATATCCCAAAAAACAGAAAGAGAATGCATCAACAAACTCACAAGTGACCTTATGGAATTGGAAAAAGAAGAACAATCTAAGTCTAAACCTAGAAGAAGAAAAGAAATATCCAAAATTAAATTAGAGATTAATGAAATTGAAAACAAAAGAATCATTTAGAAAATTAATGAAACAAAAACTTGGTTTTTTTCATTAATATGAAAGGAGTATTATATTTATGAATATAAAACTTGGCCAGACTAACTAGAAATAGAAAAGCAAAATCTCTAGTAACCTCAATCAGAAATGATGAAGGGGAAATAATAATAGATGCCACAGAGATACAAGAGATCATCTCTGAATACTACAAGAAACTCTATGCCCAGAAATTTGACAATGTGAAGGAAATGGATCGATATTTTGAATCACACTCTCTTCCTAGACTTAGCCAGAAAGAAATAGAGCTCCTGAACAGACCAATTTCAAGCACTGAAATCAAAGAAACAATTAAAAAAATCTCCCAACAAAAAAATGCCCTGGTCCAGACGGTTTCACACCAGAATTCTATCAAACCTTATTCCCATACTGCAGAAATTATTTCAAAAAATTGAGGAGGAAGGAATCTTCCCCAACACATTCTATGAAACAAACATCACCCTGATACCAAAACCAGGAAAAGACTCAACTAAAAAGGAGAACTTCAGACCAATTTCACTGAAGACTAGATGCAAGAACTCTGAACAAAATCCTAGCCAATAGATTACAGCTTATCATCAGTTCTTAGTAATAAAAAAGTCATACATCAAGATCAAGTAGGTTTCATCCCAGGGGTACAAGGCTGGTTTAACATACGCAAGTCCATAAATGTTATTGACTGTATCAACAGAAGCAAAAACAAAGACTATATGATCCTCTCAATAGATGCAGAAAAAGCATTCAATAAAATCCAGCATCCTTTTCTAATTAGAACACTGAAGAGTATAGGCATAGGTGGCACATTTCTTAAATGGATGGAAGCTATCTATGACAAACCCACAGCTAATATTTTACTGAATGGAGTAAAACTGAAAGTTTTTCCACTTAGAACTGGAACCAGACAAGGTCTTCCTCTATCACTACTACTATTCAACGTAGTGCTGAAAGTTCCAGCCAATACAATCAGACAAGAAAAGGAAAATAAAGGGCATCCAAATGGGAGCAGAGGAGGTCAAACTCTTGCTCTTTGCTGACAATATGATCTTATACTTAGAGAATCCCAAAGACTCAATGACAAGACTCCTGGAAGTGATCAAAAAATACAGTTATGTCTCAGGATATAAAATCAAGGTTCATAAGTCAGTAGCCTTTGTATACCTCATAAAAATTGATTCAAGATGGATAAAAGACCTAAATTTAAGGCATTAAATGATAAAAATCCTCAAAGAAAACATAGGAAAAACACTGGAAGATATTGGCCTGGGGAAAGACTTTATGAAGAAGACTGCCATGGTAATTGCAACAACGAAAAATAAACAAGTGGGACTTAATTAAACTGAAAAACTTCTGTACAGCTAAGGAGATAACAGCCAAAGAAAACAGACACCCTACACAATGGGAAAGGATATTTGCATATTTTGAATCAGACAAAAGCCTGGTAACTAGGATCTATAGAGAACTCAAATTAATTCACATGAAAAAGCTAAAAATCCCATATATCAATGGGCAAGAGAGATGAACAGAACCTTCTCTAAAGAAGAAAGATGAATGGCTAGCAAACATATGAAAAAATTCTCACAGTCCTTAATTATTAGAGAAATGCAAATCAAAACCACCCTGAGATATCATCTAATTCCAGTGAGAAAGGCCCACATCACAAAATCTCAAAACTGAAGATGCTGGCGTGGATGTGGAGAGAGGGGAACACTTTTACACTGCTGGTGGGACTGCAAACTAATACAACCTTTTTGGAAGGAAGTATGGAGAGCCCTCAAAGAACTCAAGCTAGACCTCCCATTTGATCCTACAATCCCATTACTGGGCATCTACCCAGAAGGAAAAAATCCTTTTACCACAAGGACACTTGCACTAGACGATTTATCACAGCTCAATTTACAATTGCCAAAATGTGGAAACAGCCTAAATGTCCACCAGCCCAGGAATGGATTAACAAGCTGTGGTATATGTACACCATGGAATACTATTCAGCCATTAAAAAAGATGGAGACTTTTCATCCTTTGCATTAACCTACCTGGAAGTGGAACACATTGTTCTTAGTAAAGCATCACAAGAATGGAGAAGCACAAATCCTATGTACTCAATTTCGATATAAGGACAATTAATGACCTAGTACATAAAGGAAGGTTGGGGGAAGGGGAGAGAAGAAAGAGGGAAGGCAGGAGCAGGGGTAGGAGACAGGAAGAGCAGAAAGAGGGAAGGAGGGAGAAGGATGAGAGAAGGGACGAGCAGAGGGAAGGAAGAGAGAGGGGTGGGGTCTCGGTGTGTGACACACCTTTTGGGGGCAAGACACAATTATAAGAGGGACTTTACCTAACAAATGCAGTCAGTGTAACCTGGTTTTTTGTACCCTCAATGAGTCCCCAACAATAAAAAAAATTCAAAAATAATTTCAGGTTGCTGCCTTGCCTCAAGCCCCTCAGCATCTTTGAAGGTGGGGCTCAGGATCTCAGTTTCAACAACCCACCCCAGGTGATTCCTATGCATAACAGTTTAAGAGCTACTAGAATAGTGGTCCAGACCTTGAGGCCTCGCTGGGTTTGACTCTCAGTCATTTTCTTGCTTCCCTATACTTCATTTTATAAGCAATTAACTAGAGGCAAAGAGAATCCCCACCTCCAAGTGTTACTGAGAGGATAATTGAAGAAAAGTCTTGCACGTGGGCCTTGGCATAGAGTAGGTACTCAGTACACACTTTTGAAGTTTTGAGGATCGGAGTGCTTCTTCACTACCCTTGCTGTTTGCCTCCAGATGGAGGGAGCCCACTAGCACCTCTGCGCCACACCACTCACTCAATTAGGGAAGAGAAAATTGGATGTGCTTGGCTCAGGCTCTCCTTTTTCCTCCTTGGAAGTGAGACTGTCCCTGAAAAAGGACAAATCTTCTAGAATTCCTCCAGGAGCCAATTCCGGAATGGCACAAGTGGTAAAGGTAGGAGCAGGAAGCCCAAGCACCCTTCACCTACACTAGCTCCTCCTTCTCAGACCTAACTCGATTATGACTGGGTAAGTTATTGCACCTAGTCCAGGTTCAGCAGTAGAAAGCTATAGTGGCATGGCCCCATTTACTGTCACTACAGGTGACCCAATGGGGACCTTGTGCTTCCCATTTCTTTCATCCTGCACTTTTCAGATTTGGTGGTCAAAGCAGAGGGGGAGCATCCCCACCAAAGGATGTAGCAAAAGAATCATTAAACTACAAGCTATAGCTGCTGCCAGGGCACTTGAGGTTTGTGCCAAAGAACTTGGCAAGAAGTGGAGTCACCACCCCTGCAAAGGAAATTGATGCTGAGCAGCAGGAGGTAGGAGGGCTGCTGTAACCAACAGGGACATGGCACCCAGGGGACCTCTTTGCCACTCCCCTGACCAACCTGAATGGTAAATGAACACATTCAGCAACCACAGCCTGAGGAAGTTGGTGTCCAGGGTCCAGAGTCATCAGTGTCTACATCACAACACCTGGCAAGCCACTTAGACCAGCAGGGGTGTGTTGCTGAAGATGAGGGAGACAACAAATGTCACCTGTGGCCTCAAGACTGGATACTGTGACAGGAGCTGCCCTACTAACCTTTTTCTTATCTCCCTCTACCAGGGAAAGTGGCCTGCATGAATGCTGGAGAAGCCACTTCCAGAAACTATGAAGAAGGCCGTCCATGCAGTGGATGCTCTCATGAGCCCCAGGACCCACCTTGGGGACTGAAGGATTTGTCCTCCTTCTACTGAGGATGCTGCTGGCTCTCAAACTCTCAACAGATCCTCAGCAAATAGCCCTCTCTGGAAATTGCCCTTCACCTAAGATTACTGCCTCCCAAGGTCATGCCCCCTTTTCAGATGTAACCTGAACCTAGTGATTGGCCCTTATAGAAGTATGCATATTGTACAATATGGCAACCACTGCTAATAATAACATGCAATGGATTCTTGAAAATGGCTGAGAGTAGATTTTAATGTGATCTCACCACAAAAAAGAAAAGAAGAAGAATGTAACATAACACATATGTCAATTAGCTTGAATTAGCCATTCCACAATGCATATGTATTTCAAAACATCATGTTGTACACAGTAAATATACGCAATTTATATTTGTCAATGAAAAGATAATACTATGTAAATATAACTATGGAGAGTTGCAAATAAGAGAAAAAGAATTACTAAATTGAGAGAGGTGTCAGAGAGATTGCCATAAATCCTCCTCTGCCAAAGTACAATATGAAAAGATAATGTCAGAACTAGAATATTCATAGTTTTCAGTATTAGCAATTTTTTAGTTAATGAATTTTATAAAATCCAGAAGAATTGTAAGTAGTTTCCTTGTAGTATGTACACATAGCTGGCAATTATTACAGTGGTCATAGCCAGGGCTTGTTGTTTGTAGTAATCCCCATAGAACAACTGAGAATTTACCATCATATATAACTTTAGTAGAAATAAAAATTAGATTGAAATGAAAGGGAAGGGTAAAGACCCAGCATGCTCCAGGGAGTCAGCTGAGGTCTTTGATAACACTGCACCATCGCTGAACTTTCCCTCTGCAAACCTTGCTTCTATTCCGGCCCCTCCTATGGTGTAGAGCCCCAAAGAACTCCCTATTAAACTTCTGCAGGCTAATCTCCATCTTAGATTTTGCTTCCTGCCAACCAGCAACAGAAACCTACTTTGTTCCCACAATAAGCAACACCTTCCAATCTCTCCTTTAGTTGTAATTCAGATGATTTCAGCCTACATCTTCCTTACTCTCTGCCTGATTTCTCAGAATCTGGACAGGAAAGGGAGCCACTATTTATTGGCTGCTTCAGAATTCCAATGGCCATTATAATGAAGAAATTCAGGAAAGGCCAGTGTATGGGGCATGCAAGGCACAAAGAGTGTCACTACCATGTGCATCACCATTTACAGGGCAAGAACCTTGCCAAGGGCTCCAGGTCCAGGGAAGCCGGAGATGGACACAACCACAGTTAAAGATGAAATTTAACTAGAGGCTTTATCCTTCTGAAGCAGCCTCACTGCAGAACACCTTTCAGCTAAGGATTAGACCAAGAGTCACTTGACAATAACAAGGGACAAGGTCTAAATGCACCTGAAAAACCTTATCATCGTGGCCAGTCATCAGCTGTTGGGTCCAGTGAAAGGAACACGAACTTAGGCCCAGTAAGAATGACAATGTTTGATTGCCAGTTTCCCTATCACTATCTGCATGACCCTGAACAAGCCACTAACTTTGCCTACTTACCTCATCTGTAAAATAGAATAAGAAAAATCTTGCAGAGTTGGTGGGAGGATTAAATAAGATAATGTATGTAAAGCCTCTAGCACACAGCCTGGCTTTCAACAACTCATAGCATTACTATTTTTCACATAAGGGATTTCTAAGCTTTTCAACGTGATGAGTTGTGACTGGTTTCTCCTAGCCGATTCATTTACCTCCCACTGTGCCATTTCTAAATAGGGAGACTATTTACACTTGAGCAGAACAAAATGTAGGTTTTTCAGGCAGCTATATAGGGCAGGGAGCCATCTAATGAGCATGGCTTATTTTTATCCACCACTTTTGCATTTTAGATGTCACTATTTTGATACAGGTCAGGCCTTCTGGTAAAAATGTTATTCCCGCTCACCTGCAATGGGTTATTTATATAACTGCACTTGGCCTCAAGGTCCAGAAAAGCAATGAGCTCCAAATGGAGAGAGGTGTTACAGCACAACTAAAGGCCATATGAGAAGGGCAGACCAGAAGGTCAGGGCCGATAACTAGCAGAATTGGTGTCGTGGCAGGACCAGGATCTTTCTTAGGAAAGTGCCACCCAACAAATGAGGTCTCCTTGGTTCTGGCACAATTCTTGAATCACTGGCCCCAGAGTCCACTGCAGGAAAACAATGCAGGAAAGAAATATATTACCCCAGAAGGAGGTTCCAGGCTTCCATCAGGAGAAAACTACTTCCTGTCCAGCCTTCTGGCTTCTATGAGCAACAAATATTTGGCTGAAGAATCCACTATCCAGCCAAGTGTGTCCTTGGGCTCCAAATTTGGAAAAACTAGAAAATGGGCCTAGTCAAGGGCTGAAGCAAGACAACCAAGGGAGCATCCTAAGAAGTGCAGGACCCCAGGCCCACCTGACTGGGCTGCTTGGTGTCTGGGAGAACAAGCCAACCCAAGCCACCTAGAGAGTGATCTTGCCAAGCTTCCCTGGCCTGTTCTCCTCTCAGCACAATCCCACAAGTGTACTCCTGGACACATCCAGGAAACAGGGAAATTCTGATTCTGTACCTGCAAACTTTCTCCTTTCCCTTCTATGGTCTTTCCACATTCCACCACAGACAGTGCTTTGAGGAAAAAATCCCAGAGTGGATCTTCCTTCTGAAATCACCTCCTCTTGGATGGTTTCCTGGTTAATATTCATCTGATTGCATAATGGAAGACTTCATCTGATAGGATGGAGGTGAGGATGTGGTACTCCAGAGGGCCCTGATGACCCTGACTTTCCTGAAATCACATCCTGAGCCCCACTGTGCCCTAGAAGCCCTTCCATCACTAATTATACCAGTATATGCATCACATGGGGGCCTTGGGCCAAACTATAACAGAAATAATAATGTCATCCATTGACTACTGTGAAAATAAGAGCTTTGCACACATTTTATTAATCCTCATAATACAGCCATGAAAGTATCTTCCCATCTTACAGGGAAAAAAACTTAAGATTGAGAGAGGACAAATAACTTGCCTAAGTCACATAACTAATAAGTGGCACAACTAAAATTCAACATCATTTCCCCCAACTACATGGCCAAGTCTCTTAACCACTCCCAACCCTGGGCCTTAGACAAGGTTGTCCACGTGCATGTTTCAGCTCAGGTACCCCTTCCTCCAGATAGCTCCTCCTAATCCCACACGCTTCCACCTCCCCCTCCAGCAGGTTTGGGAGCTGCTCCCCTGGGTCCAGGGCCAAATCTTGGTCACAGCTGCATTGCTCTGCATTCCTCCAGGGACGGAACCCTGTGGTCTCGAGGCAGCATGTGGCCCTCCAGATCCTCTTGAACTGCCTCCAAACTTCAAAGAACAAATCCTCTTATTAAATTATTTGTTCTGTAGAATTTGGATTTGGTCAAAAGTCCACTGTCAAGGATTCATAAGGCCACATGTGGCCCACAAGATTAGTTTCTTTCCCAGAAACCAGTCTGTTTTAGCCAATCCAGCAAAGTGTTATCAATTGGAATATAACCTA
Organism: Galagoides demidoff; assembly: GCA_963574575.1. Taxonomy (NCBI): domain Eukaryota; kingdom Metazoa; phylum Chordata; class Mammalia; order Primates; family Galagidae; genus Galagoides; species Galagoides demidoff. The sequence continues at coordinate 27,107 of CAUYQV010008313.1, forward strand.
GGGTGCCTGGTTTAGTCAAATTACTTAAAATTTTTCAAGGTAAGGGTGTGCATAGGCAAAACTCATCCCCCCCCCACCACCCCATCTGGGAACTTGAGGTCTCAGGATGGAGGCTGTAGCTGTAAGTTTCCTAAAGTAAGCACTCAGGCCCCAAATCGCTTTCTCATCTCTGACAGCCTAAGCTAGGTTCCTTTCAATTATATGCATGAAAAATTGCACTTAAACTAGTACACCCTCATCCCCAATGCAGTCTTAAATTATTCAAAACCAGAGTAATGATCCTTCAAATAGAATCATAGATTCACCTCCCTTTGCTACCATGTCCTTATCTCTAAAACGAAGAATGAACATCACTACAAAGAGGGACTAGTTTCTAATGAAATTAGTTAACTGTGTCTTATTGGCAATTAACTGATTAGTTATGCTAGCTAGGACCAAAGGGCATCTTCCAGACACCAAAGTAAAATCCAGAATCTCTAAAAGTCATGTCAGCTGACGGTTTAACCCAGGGCCTGTGGCGCAGATCAGAACACGGGCTCTGAAACCGGACTGACTAGCTGGTTCCCACTTACTGGCCCTGCCGTCTCACACTGCTGACTTCAGTTTCCTCACCTGAAATTACGGGGAATGCATTGGCCCCTTGACTATAGGATTATCGTGAAGCTTAGTAAAATAATCCAAGTAAGGTACTTAGCATGCTGACAAGTGTGTAGAAATGTTTAGTGTAATTAAAACCGGTGTTTTAAGACACTGTTCCTGTTCAAGATAAAATTTAAATTATCCCAAGGAGATTTGGCCCCTTGAAAAGTAGGCTCTGATAGCAGAAAGTCAGTCTTATTAACTGTTATCAGCTGTGCCTGACAAGGCTTGCAGAAGCAGTGAGATTTGTGGATAATTTCATTTGCCTAAAGATGGGAAAGGTGGAGTCTGTGGGCCCAGCCACTTTATCAAGGGCTGTTTTCCCTCTCTGAGATAACTGAACATAAGACTGAATTAATCTGTTGCTTGGTCACCTTCCTTATGCCAATGGTCCTGGCTTCAGACTTTACTCATTCTTCCATTTGGGGGTGGGTTTTTTTTTATTTGTCCCCCACAGGGTGCTCCAGGCCTGATACGTGACACAGAGGTCCACAGAAGTTCCAGTTCTGACCAGGATTATCTTCCAACCAATTAGCTTATATGGTCTCAGGTAAACTCTCTTAGCTTAAATGATCCCTGGGATTGCCCTCTCCCATCTGGAAGAGTCCCAGTCCCCTTATCTGGGCAGTGTTGGAAGGGACAGCACCAAAACCTAGGCCCAGGTGAGCAGCAGAACAAAGCTGACGTGTCCCAAGCAGAGGTGCTCTTGGTCCCTGTTTGCCAAAGATGGCCGGCTACCCTGGGGAAGCCTGGAAGTCCCTCATAGATGGGGCCTCTGCCAGGTGTCGGCTCATGTCAGAGGAGGGAATAGCCCAACAGGGCTAGCCCCAAATCTTCTGACTGTGTTGCCCTTTGATTTATTCAGATATCTTCAGAGAAAACAGCTCTGGTCACCAATCTCTCACTATGTAAGAACTTTAATGTACGTAAGGGTCATTTTTATCTCATCCTTTTGTTTTCTCCAGATTGAACAGCACCAATCCCTTTTGCCTGGGCTCTTATGGTATCTCCTGTCACTGTCCTCTGACCCTACCTCACCATGGCCCTGGCCCTTTGGTTTAGAACCAGAGGACTGAGGGCCTCAAGGGTGTGGTTCCTCCTCTGGGTCAAAGTCTCATCTTAGAATCTAGGAGGGAACATAGGCTGCAGAGTCAAGATCCATGAGGATCTAACTTAGCCTAGTCCAAATGTGACTGTTAATTAAAAACATTCAGTTTATCTCTGGACTTTCTAAGGGGCATGGAAAGATAAAATGTACACAGCAAAATGTCTGACTCAGTGGAATCAAGTCAGGGTGGTGGGACGTTCTCCAGAGCACCCCTCTTCTTACCACTTCATCTCTCTCCAGGGCTCTTAGAACTCACCCCCTTCCACCTGTGACCACAGAAGCATGATCTGGGGCCACATGTGGTGGCTCTTGCCTACAATCCAGCATTTGGGGAGGCCAAGGCAGGTAGATTTCCTGAGCTCAGAAGTTCAAGACCAGCCTAAGCAAAAACAAGAACTCATCTCTCAAAAAAAAAAAAAAAATAGCCAGATATTGTGGCAGGCATCTGTAGTTCTAGCTACTTGGGAAGCTGAGGCAAGAGGATCACTTGAGCTGAAGAGTTTGAGATTGCTGTGAGCTATGATGCCATGGCACTCAAGCCCAGGACAACTAAGTGAGGCTGTCTCAAAAAAAAAAAGAGAACCATGATCTGCATGGTGGATCACCAGAATCCTGCTCCAGTGATACCTCCCCCAGGAGCCACCCCAGCTCCCCTGCCCTCCTCACCATTGTCTTCTAAAAACTCCAGTGCTCCTAGAGATTATACCACAAAATTTTGCACTTAACGACTATCTTGTTTCTCAATTGTTTCATGTTAATTCTCTATTCCCAGTGATATCTTAAGATCACTTAGGAACAAGAAGCTTGTCTCATAATTGTCACAGCACCTCTCAGGGTGTCAGGGAGCTAAAAAAGTACTCAATAAATACTACTAGAGGATGATGAATGAATTCTGAACACACCATACCCCGGCAGAACACCTTGCATACCAAAGCTCAATGTGTATTTGTTGAACGAATGAACATTCCTCTGTCTACAACTCATCCACATTCCTTGTATTCACTGGCCTGGTTTTCTGAGAAACAAAATAAAAATATAAAAAGATGGAATGTGTCAAAAATATAATAGAGTGTGGTGAAGTGCTTGGTAGCGAAATGATTTCTCTGCTTCTTAGGGGGAAAACCTGGCCTCTTACCCTCTCATTTATTGCCAAGGATAGCTGGGTGTATATAGAAAAATACATCCACTATAGGCCCATCCTCTCGGATTTTTACTTGTGCCCTCTTTAAAAACCCCTTGCTTCCTCAGCTGCTGTAAAGCAAACCAAAAGATGGAAAAAGTGAATATGAATAAACAGTAGCAGAATAGAACTGCTAATATTCTGAGAGAAAATCTTTCAGAGTACTTTTAACGCTTTTAGCTGCTGTCTGCATACTGCACAGGAGATTTCTATTTGCTAATGATGACATTTAAGGCAAAGTCTTAGGCTTAACAAAATGATTGCTTACTCTAACAGATATGCTAATCAACCTTCCTGCCATGCTTCATTTTTTCCATGTAGCTTACTATGTTGTGCCCACAGCCTGTGAACTGGGTAGCCCCTATACTATGGCATGCATCTTCCTGGCCACATGTGAAAACTCTATTTGCGATGATCAGTGAGAATCTGCTTACAGAAATGTGAAATAAATGGCACAGAAATTCTACCATTATAACCTTCTGCACATCACTTATTTTTATTGTACAATAGGCATACTGCATAGAATCACAACCGCTCAAGAAATGTTAGGCATTGTGAAAATGAAAATTGTAAGGTACATTATTGTAAAATACATATTATACATCTATTATTATTATACCTAAAAGTATGTAAAGTTAGAGTCTGAAGTTGCCACATTAGGCCATGAGCTCTGACAGAAGGAAAGGAAGGAGAAAGAAGCAGGGGTGGGAGATCACAAGTTCCTGTCTTCCCAGTCCTGGCTCCACTGGTTTTGCACTCTCAGAAGTTCATAAAATTGACCCTGATGCCCATCAGTAGATGCCCTGTGGTAGCAAGGCTCCAAGACGGCTCTCAGCGATACTCACCTGCTAGCAACATTACTCATGTGCGGTGTCCTCCAAATCTGGGTGATAAAATACGCTGTGATTTCTCTCCCTCTTTCTCAGCTCACTCTGCAGGATGCCATATCCCATGCTGTGAAAAGAAGGCCGATGTAGGAGGAGGTGAGACCCCTGTAGCCTTATGAAGGAGCTATCTCAGAAGCAAATCCTCCACCCCAGTTGAGCATCCCGATGCGGTGCAGCCAGTGCTAGACCACTTCAAGAGAAATCTTGAGCCAGAACCACCCAACAAAGCTGCTCCCAGACTCCCAGCCCTTAGAAACTGTGAGATAATGAATGTCTGTTGTTTTATGTAACTCAGTTTGAGGGTTATTTGTTACACAGCAATGGATAACTAATTCATGTCTCTTTGCTTAAAGGTGATTGAATAAATTTTACACTTTGTAATCTATCATTTCAGGCCAAGATACTTACTTTCAAAACATAGCTTAAGATGAAATGCAAACAGAACAAACATTGTTAAAGTTTTTCATTTCCTTTTTCTGAGGTGTATGGAAGCTGACCCTAGTTTCCAAGTGTATTACTTACCTTTCCGTCAACCACTTACCTTCCTTCACTGTCACTCATCGATCCATGCCATGCCATGAGCCCAGGTTTTAAAATGGAAGATACAAAGATAAACAGCACAAAGTAGTAAGGGAAAGACATTTTTCTTTTCTAGCACTGCTTTTGGGAAGGGCCTTTTTTTTCCTCAGAAAACTGTATTTTGACCAACTGACTTGGGGAAAAAGTTGAGCCTCCAGGGCATGATTTGTTCAGTACAAGACAGTGAGGTACAGGGGCGGTGGGAGTTAGAAGTCACATTTATTTTTGTATCTGGTAAAGAAGCACAAGAAGAGTGAGAGTACCAGAGCAGAAAGGGATGAAGGTCAAAGGCCCCATGATACGACTCTTGGCCTTGCTACCCCCATGCTGGTCGTCTTAAGCTAAATTACTAAGCCTGAAAAATAATTGAGGCACATTGATTGGAGAGGTAGAAAGCCGTGATAGAGCAAGCCTTTGTGTTCCCACTGATGTACTAGAATAATGACCATCCGGCAGCCTCAAAGCACAGAGGCAGAGAGTGGGAAAAGGAATAAACCTCAGGTACAGGAAAAACCAGAGGAAGGGCTTTAAAGTTTCACAGAGCTGTGAAATTATGGGTTTGAGGGTTTGTTAAATCTCTGGAGACCCTGGTGGTCCCAGTGAGCTTCTTGGATGGATGGATGGATGAATGGATGGTGAATGGATATAGAGAAATAGGTTTCAGATCCTTGCAGCAGGAATCCTCACATCTATAATTCTAGCATTCTGGGAGACTGAGGCAGGTAGATTGCCTGAGCTCAAGAGTTCCAGACCAGCCTGGGTCTCGAACATTCAATGTTACACATGGGAGAAGATTTAGAAACTTTTATGAAATAAATAAATAAATGAATAAACAACATATGAATGAATAACTAGACAAATTAACTTGCAAGTACAGGCAGTCCCTGAGTTATAAACTTCCAACATGCATACAACACACACTTACAAACAGATGCTATTACAGTAAGTCCCTGAGTTATAAGCATCCAACCAATGCTGTTCCAACTTACATACAAATTCAGCTAAAGAACAAACCTACAAATCCTACCTCATTCATAACCCCAGGACTGCCTGTACTAATCCTCTAATGTATAGTCTTTCTGAAACTTACATGTTTATATCATTAGGTTACACATATTCGAGGTCATAGAAGATATTCTAGCAGCTTAAGTATCCTTACCATGAGGCTATGCTTTGCTGCTTACAAAAGACATCATCTTTCCCCTGGTCCACCGCACAAACATTATGTTGTCTTCACTTTCTGCCATCCATCTAGGGGCAGATGCAGAGGATAGGGGGATTTGTTCAGTACAGAATGAATGGAATGAACATAACCAGCTAGTGCATCAATATGTCTCCAGCCTGAGCAAAGCAGGAGCTGCTACAAACGAGCTTGCTCATGCAATAAATGTTTTCTGAGTCCTTTTCTAAGGTTTCTCTGGTATTCTGGAACTGAGCATGCCATTATTCTCTGCATATCTGAACTGTTCTTGTTGTCGGCAAGACGTGAGAGTCCTCTGCCTATGAAATTCTAAATCAGCCACAAAGACTCTGACATCTCCATATACATCAGATCCACTGGTCTGCATTGAAGTAATGTGAGTCCGCCAGCTACTGCAGATTAACTCAATTTAACTGTCTTTTTTCCTAATCATACAGAATTTCAATAAAAAGGAGATCATCACAATACCAGCTGTCAGCTCCGGTGCAGTCCTGGTAATTATCACCTTGTCAGACCTTGAAATCCTCCTATATTCCATGTCATAGTTCTTAATTCATTTGAATTCATGAATTATTTGCAGAGATAATGAAACCTATCAGATTACCTTTCAACTTCATTTGAAATGAAATTAACTGGCAAGAAGACTGTAATGACTTATGGGGAGACTTTCATGTCCTTAAAATAGCAAACCAATTTCCCCTCTCCTTTGCCCACTCTGCCATTCCTCCACTGTTTTCTCCAATTAGCTGCTACTTCCTTTTTTCTTCTCATTGGAGGTTTAGGAAAGCAGGAAACTGACAGGTCCAGATCATTTTTTTAAGAGCATGAGTCTGTGCATGTGCACGCATGTGTGTACACGTTACTCACTCTGATTCAAAGGGAGTGGTATTCAGTCTCTTCCTACTCAGTTCCCCTCTACGCACTCCTAATATCCACTACTGCTAGCAAGGGTCTAGAAACCAATACCTGAACATGAAAATTAAACAAAAAAGACATTAGGATTAGAATTATGTTTTTCCTTTTTTTTCCTTCTTTCTCCTTCCAGAACATTCTCCCTCTATCCTAATACCTCCTAAACATCTTATGTCAGTGACCAATTGACATTCAAATTCAACACATCTGAGGCAGGGACTGCTATGCTCACTAGAACTCTCCTAGACTATATTTCCTGTTATATGAGGGGGCATAGTCATACAAGTGAGCTCTAAACAAAAAATAATAAAAATAATAAAGGTTAACAGAAGTTTCATTTCCAAGCCTGGCTCATTCAGAAATGTTTCCCATGATCCTCCCTGCTCTTTTCCTATCGATGGACTGAATGGAAAGAATTCTGAAGACCTGGAGGATGTTGACCTACCAAATGGAAGGAGCTTGGGTCTCTGAATGAGCTCAGGAAAGGCTGCCTGACTAGAAACTCCTACATTGAACTACGACATGAATGAGACATAAGCTTCTATTGTGTTCAAAGTTTGTCTGTTAAGAAGGTTTGATCTTCCTGGGATAAAGGCTGGACCAATTCAACCCAAAATTCAGCCTCACCTTCAGCCAACAAGGTGTTGGCTTTCCTAATCTCAGATGTTGAGACTGATAATGCTACACATGCATTAGGGGGTGTAAAGAGATTCACTGCTCACATAATGAGGCTTTCAGAGAGAGCAGGGAAGGCTCTCAAGCAGGTTGAAATATTGCTTAAGAGAGCAGGGAGACGTGCATAGCTCTGGCTTTTACTGTGGCTATGGGTTGGGGCCAAGATGAAGGTCCTGGAAGCAGGGGAGTGTCAATGAGGGGAGCATGAAAACTTCCTTATGGGACAGAAAGGAAAGTGGAGTGATGCGCCTAGAAAGCTGTCAGTAGTCAACATTAAGGACAGTATGATTCCTTAGTCAACATATCTAGAATTCCCTCAACTTACTCAACGTCAAAATCAAACACAGTATCCTCCCCTTAAACGACTTCCCTTTCTCAAGTAATAACCCCATCACCTAACAGACGCAAAGCCAGGAGCACACCCTTTCACCAAGCCCCATAATTTCCCATTTTCTCAGAGTAATTCTCTTAAACTTCCTTCTTTCTTCCTCAGATCCGAAAACCATCAGAGGGGCAAGGGCCCTGTCCCTGAAGTCTTTATACCTGGGCTTGGATTCTGCATGCACATCTGCCCTTCCTAGTTTATAATCTTAGACACATATTGAATCTTTCTGGACTTCAGTTTCGTCATTTATAAAATGGAAATGGTAATAGTACCCACTCCACAGAGTTTGTGTGAGGATAAAATGAGGTGAAATTTATAAAATGCCCAAAACAATGCTTGTCACACAGTCAGTGTCACATAAAGCTTTGCAGTGGGCAGCCATCTCCTATTTGGCATCATGGCCGCCCTTAGACCCCTCGTGAAGCCAAAGATAATCAAAAAGAGGACCAAGAAGTTAATCTGGCACTATGTCAAAATTAAACGTAACTGGCAGAAACTGGAGGTATTGACAACAGGGTTCGGAGAAGATTCCAGGGCCAGATCTTGATGCCCAACACTGGTTACAGGAGCAACAAGAAAACGAAGCATCTGCTGTCCCACGGTTTCTGGAAGTTCCTCGTCCACAACATCAAGGAGCTGGAAGTCCTGCTGATGTGCAGCAAATCTTCCCCTGTGTAGATTCTCACGACGTTTCCTCCAAGAACCGCAAAGCCACTGTGGAAAGAGCAGCCCAGCTGGCCATCAGAGTCACCAATGCCAATTCCAGGCCGCGCAGCGAAGAAAATGAATAGACAGCTCATGTGCACATTTCATTTGTGTTTAAATAAAATCATAAGAACTGCAAAAAAAATAAATGTTTGCAGTGTATCTCTCACCTGGCTTTCTGCAGTAGTTTCTAAGCATCTTCTAACCATGTTTGTTTCCTCCCACCCAGTTTCTGACCATGTTTCTCACCATCTTTTACTGCTTCAATCAAATTCAGGCCTTTGACCCTCCCTCCTGTTGGCTCTGACCTCTTCACTCTGCTCCACCAGAAAGGTCACAACAGAGCTGGAGTAGCCAAAGACACAGCCGACCCCTGGCCAGAGGAGCCACTGAGAAACATCCAAAGACAACTACTAATAATATTCACACATATTAGTGAAGAAGAAAAACAAACTAGTATTCCTGAATCCAATAATAATTAATATCTCTGGTAGAAATAATCAGAATAAAATAAATCTGACCATGTCTAAAGTAGCCTGTGATAAAACACATGACAGGTGAATTTACTGAACATGTGAATCAGATGAACTACTGCTGATTGACAGCAATGGAAACTGCAAAATTTCATATGGAGAAGAAGAGAAGTTCCACCAGCCAAAACATTCCAAGATAAAATTTGTCAGTGACTATACATTGTTAAAGAATTTGTTGTTGCAAAATCTGACCTGGGAAATTTGAACTTGGTAAAATTAGTGGTTCCATAGGAAAATCCCAAAGGCCAAAGCTGTAATTTTTAAAAACTATAATAATAAACTGAATCTTCATCATGGAATTTACATGAAACATAACTGATCTCAGGGAAAATGATTTTAGAAAGATGAAAATGAAAAAATTGGCAATGGCTTAATGTATTGTATTAAAAATTATCCAAGGAATTAAAGTGGTCTGATGGAGTTCACTCCAAAAATCTTTCTCAGTGAAAAGTTATCAAGATTGGCTCGGCGCCTGTGGCTCAAGCGGCTAAGGCGCCAGCCATATAGGTTTGAATCCAGCCCGGACCCGCCAAACAACAATCATGGCTGCAACCAAAAAACAGCCAGGCGTTGTGGTGGGCACCTGTGGTCCCAGCTACTTGGGAGGCAGAGGCAAGAGACTGGCTTGAGCCCAGGAGTTGGAGGTTGCTATGAGCTGTGATGCCACAGCACTCTACCCAGAGTGACAGCTTGAGGCTCTGTCTCAAAAAAAAAAGTTATTAAGATTGATAAAATTCTAGGGCAGCGCCTGTGGCTCAAAGGATTAAGGCACCAGTCTCATATGCCAGAGGTGGAGGGTTCAAACCCAGCCCCAGCCAAAAACTGCAAAAAAAAAAAAAAAAATTGATAAAGTTCTCATTTAAGTATTTGTGTTGTTAAACACAGTAAAAAGGTAACCTGAGGGCTCAAAACTGTAGTACCACAAACTCCCACTAGTCAACAGCCTTTACCCAGGTCAACAGATCAAGGGGAAAAGCAAGAACTGGGCAGCAATTCCGCTCCCTTTTTTTCTAAAAGCCAGTTCTTTTAGCCTTTGCATCCAGTCGTCTCAAACCAGAAGAAAAGTCAACCCCTTCTGTGAGTACAATCATATCTATACCACATTCTCCATGAGAAATTATTACAGAAATTGATTTCATGTAAATGATCTTATTTAATGTTCACATCATCCTTTATTTCTGGAGCATTGATTCCTACCGACTGTGGGGTTATCTCTGACTTCTGCTGATTCTGAAGGTTATCCAAAATTCAGTTTCATTCAGCTTAAATTTACAATGTCCTTATGGACAAAGCCAGTTGTATTGTATGCATTAGTGTTCCCATCTCACAATTGAGTAAACTGAGATTCAGAAAGTTTAAAAAACTTGAACAATATTACACAGCTGACAAGAGATGGAGTCGGAATTCCAGCTTGAGCTCTTCTCACTCTAAGATGAGTGAACTCATTCAATGATGAAAGAGTTCACTGATCACCTGATTAACATGATACCCCAGCTAGAAATTAAACCTCAGGAAGGCAGCAGATTTTGAAGCCCAGAAGTCCCAATCACCATCAATAGTCTTTAGACACTGGAGTCAACTCTAAAGCCCTCAGGTCACCCACCATTTGGCCCCTATCCCTATCCCATCCCCCAAGCCTCTGGCCTCTCTGGAGGGTGAGTAGGTGTGGGCAGAGGGACTGTGGGGTGTCTCACTGGCCCCAGCCAGAGGTTGTTGCCCAGCTCAGACCTTCCCTGTCTCGTAATTCCCCTTGGGACTAGACTGACTAAAACTTCCCGAAGTTGGACATGATCCAAGAGAAACCATCAAATGTAAAGGTGATTGGGGTTAAAGCCATTCTCACTGTCCACTTACTCTGCTCTCAGCCACTCCCTCCTTTCCACAGCCCTAGCTTGGAGAACCGCCAAGGGTTTCTGGGCAGAGTGGGAGCCACTGAGCCCGTCTCTGCCAGAAGCATTTTCACAAGGGTGGAACCAATGACTGACTTCAGACCCTTCTAAGGCACCCTGGGAGCTCTACTGGGTTTCCTGTGTATTACTCCCCATGAGTCAGACTCTCTCAAGACAATAAATAACATCCACAGGGTTGGCTTTTTTTTTGGTCAAGGTTTTTCAAATTATTAATGTGTACACAACACAATGGAGTTTAAAGTCAATTACTCTGTGAATCTGAAGAACCAACTGTCCTTTTTCCTTTGGGTTTAAGAGTCATATGTTCTAGTGATTCTGAGAAGAATGAGTCGAGAGCAGTTTTTGCAGCGGTAAACAACAATCCACTGATCACGCCTTTGCCTGTTTTACTGCTACTGAAACCAACAAGATATTCCCAGGACACAGCCTTAATGAGGCCCACCACCTTGCCTTAACATCGTCCATCCACATTTATTTCTGGAGCATTGATTCCTACCTACTGTGGGGTTATCTCTGACTTCTGCTGATTCTGAAGGTTATCCAAAATTCAGTTTCATTCAGCTTAAATTTACAATGGTCCTAATAAGGACAAAGCCAGTTCTGGAGCTATCTCAATAAATACCTGTCCTCAAAGGGCTTATAATCTACGGTATCCTGAATTTAGTTCTTCCTATTTTGTGCTACATTTGAATTATGTAGATCAATTATTATTAGAGCTGTTGTTCAATTTCAGCCGAGGCCTACTTTTTCCCAATACTTCTGCTACTTAGCTCCACACATAGAATCCATTCCATCTCATAGTCCCCATTCCATCCTTAGTCTTCCATTGACCCCAGGAAGCTCTGGTGCCCCAGTCCTACCTCCCTCTGCCAAGTCTCCAAGTCTCCATTGCTGCATTCCATAGAAAGTGAAATGCATATCTGCAAACCATGTCCCTCTCCATGCTGTGACTAAAGATTCCTGCTGATGGGCCAGGGCTAGGCTAATAATTCACACCTGTAATCCCAGCCCTCTGGAAAGCTGAGGCGGGAAGATCATTTGAGCTCACAAGTTTGAGACCAGACTAAGCAAGAGTGAGACCCTGTCTCTACTAAAAATAGAAAAAACTAGCCAGGCATCTTGGCAATTGCCTATTATCCCACTATAGTTGTAGTGCGTTTCTGTAGTCTCAGCTACTCAGGAGGCTGAGGCAGGAGGATTGCTTGAGCCCAGAAGTTTGAGGTTGCTGTGAGCTATGCTGAGGTCATGGCACTATAGCCCAGGTGACAGAGCAAGACTCTGGAACGAAGGAAGGAAGGAAGGAAGAGAGAAAGAGAGAAATAAAAAAAAGAAAGATTCCTGCTGAGACAGATTTAGGAAGCCTACTAGGTATTTAGCCCAGCAGTTCCACAGGAGGCTCCCTTCATGTAATACCTCTGCAGAACCCTTATTCCAGAGTCCCTACTAGGAAGCAACTGCTCTAACACCATCTGAAAGGAAGGGGTTGGGGAGGGTTGCTCCCAGCTTTCTTGGAGCCTTTGATTCTTTGAAGACAGTCTTCTAGAATCTTCTCTATTCAGTCCTATTCAGTCCAGCTGCCCTTCTCTGGGAAAACTCCAATTTCTCAATGTCCCTCTTAAATCATGTGGCTGCAAGCCAAGCAATGCTCCTCCTCCTGGTGAGCTATTGACACGAGTTTTGTATCACTTCATTCTATACTTTTTATAATGAGGCCTAACTCTGCTGTTGCTTTCTGGCAGGCAGATCAAGCTGTTGACTCAACACAAGCTTAGAGTCCATTCAAAACTGTCATCCACCATTGGTCCCCACTCCAGCCTTCTTTCACCCGCACCCTTTCTATATTTTGCTGCTGGCTTTTCTGAGTCCAGACTAAAGACCTTCCATTTATGACTCTTACATTTCCTCTAGTGAGTCTGGGCTTATGGTATTTTTAAAAATTCTCTTCCTGTCCTTGATTTGATCCATTTCAGCTTTGTGTCAGCCCAGAACTGATCAGTTGTCTTCCTGTGAAAGTCACTGATAATAAATGTGATAACCTTAATCCTTTACACAGGATTACAGGCAAAGCCCCACACACCCATTCAGGGTCACTACCTACCTCACAGGTTGTTGCTGATACATGAACCTCAAGTTAACTCCCTAGAAAGCAGCAACATCTTCCTGGTGATAACTGCCTGCAACTGGCATGGGTTGGGCTTTCTCAACCTCTGAGGCTAAAACCTATCTTGGAGTTTCCCAGTAAACCAGACCTGATCTCAAAAGAATGTGACCTGACCTGATTTTCTTACTTCCACCTAGATGTGATTACTGCTGTAGCTGCTGCTGGGTCTTTATGACTGATTTTTTTCACTGCATCCTTAACACATTCAGATAAGCACTAAATCTTGTGGCACAGTCGTTTTAATCCAAACATAGAATTATTATTACTTAAGAACAAAAATATTGCTATTTTTAAAAATGGGTCACCTAAGGTGCAGGGTTACTTAGGGGATCCAGCCATCTATTAGCATCTCCAACTGAGCGTCTCTAACATGCAGTTTATTCTCAATTTAGCTGTGGAAACATAAGAACAGCATCACGAGATCCATCCTATGAAGCCACTCACAGAGAAAATTTCTTCCAAAGCCTCTCGTGCTGCCCTGCCGTTCTCATTGTTGTAATCATTCAAACTGTCCCAGACACAGGGGCCTGACTGATGGGCTTCATTACAATTGAATGTGAGGATTGGTATTTAACCGGGCTTTCATTTTCCCTTTCTGCCCTGCTCTTGAACGTCAAAACTATAATCCTGCCAGAAAGGTGATGTTGTTTTTCTGATGTGTCAAGCCTTCCTGAAAAGGACAAGTTTGCTGCTTGAATTCCAGCTATGTTTGAACAAAAACACCGTGGTGGCATTTAAGTCTCTCTCTGCTGGCTGTCAGGTAGTCAAAATCCAGGAAACAAAACCACCTCCTCAGACTGCTGCTTCTCTAAACCAAAAGGTAAGTAGTGTCTGCCCCTTGAGGTACCTCGGGGTCCAGTGAGGACACTGGCCTGCCTGGAGGAGACCATACATGCAGAGGGATAGCAGCCTCTGTGTGTAACACAAAGATGGAAAGAGATGGCACCGTTTATAGCATTTCCTCCACAGACACAACAGACATAACCTTGAGAGCATAGATTAGAGTAAAATGATGGGAGGAGATAAGCTTTATCTACATATTACTTTTATTTTTAATATAATTCAATCATAGGTTTATGTATCTTCAGTTTTAATAATGCCTGTGTTTAATAACTGTTTAGCAAAACCCCTAAAAAAACTAAGTGACTGGCTCTCATAAGAACAACACTCAAGGGGAGATATTATCACCCCATTTTTTAGCCAGCTCTAGGACACCACCAGCTGGGAAGGAAGAAATGTGGGGATCACATGGGAGCTAAAAGGTCAAGTTCACAGCACAGCAAGACATTCTTGGGGCCTCCAGAGTTACCTGGGCAGAATTTAAGAGAAGCAGAAATGACCACAGAGTGGGTGTGCACAGAGCCTGAAAAATACTATTTTCTTGTGGTTGTTTTGACCCCATGTCTATTTCTAGATTACGGACAATCGAAACTTAATCCAAGGTGTTGGCAGTGCGGTCTTCTTGCTGTGTAAAATACTGCCACCACATGCCACTCCCCACAGGGAAAGACTGGGCCCTGCTCCTAAACCTCACAAAGCTAAAACTTGCCACCACCTTTCCCTAGAAATGCCTGGTCACCTCCTGAGGAATCACTCCCCTGCTCAGATCCTCTTCTCTGTGTGGGATGAGCTAAGTCACAGGGCACATTTCAGGATGCTTCTTCAACCCACAGGATCACAGCTTGAGCTTCCAGAGCAAAGGCAGCCTCCCAGCTTGGACTGGCCTCCCCAAGGTCTAGAGAAGGTTCTGCCAAAAAGAGTCATTTAGCAGAGCATAGTTTGGAATATAGCAGCCCAAGTCCAAGAGAAGAAATGGTTATAAAGTAGATCTGCCACAGCATGAGGGCAATTAATTGCTAAAGCTTTTGCTGGCTGCATTCATCTCTTATGTAGGAGAACAAAACTGTCATAATGATAACTTTATTCAACATTGGTGCAATTACCAAGCCTAAAAAAAAAAATAGGAAGCAAAGGGAAGATTTTCTTGAGAGGGCTGAGCTCAGATACCCATGTTGCATGCCCGGGACAGTCCACCCCCAGGGTCAGATTGAGGGAGGAGAGGAAGGAAGCTAAGATTCATGGAGTGTTGCCCTGTGCTACTATGAGAAGCACTCTACCCACTGTCTCTCCTCCCCTCAACTCTGTGGAGAGGCAGTGGGGTAAAAAAACTGAGGGTAAAAATTTGTTGAGCACCCATTAGGAGACAGGCTCTCTGCTATAAGCATTCTGTATATAATTTACTTTAATTACTACAACAACACTCAAAGGGAGATATTATCACCCCATTTTACAGATGAGAATGTTGAGTTTCAGGAAGGTTAAAAAGCCCGCACAAGATCCCACAGCCCAAATCCTTCTCATCACAGTCATTTGGGCTGAGTTGCTTATGAACTGTGTGAGCGGAGCAGAGCCACACCCCTAGCACAGGCCCTCCTGCTGCATCCCCATCCCTTTTTTTTTCCTTTCTCACACCCCATTGCCCTCCCTGTACCCCATCACCTTGTCAGGAATGCGAAAATGGTCAAGGCCCTGTTGAAGTCTAGGCTCCGTGACTTATTAGGAATTGTGACCTTGGCATATTTGCCTGGCCTCTATAAGCTTTCATATTTTCCACTACAAATTGAAGACAACAATCGTTCCTACTTCCTAATATTGCTGTGAGGATTAAATGAGACTTCATACACTGAGCGCTGAGCATGGTATCCAGCACAGAGTAAGTATTCAACTGCAGTTATTATTATTGGCCAGAGAACAAGGCACTAGAAAAAGGGGTCAGATCCTAGCCTGACCTCTGCTCAGGGTACTACAGATGGAACGAAGTCTAAGGAGGGCAGCAACATCCAGAATCTTCTCTCTTTCTCCACATGGCAGCTGGCTTTATAGCAACCTAGAGGAAGGGACCTTGCCCTGGCATGGGCATGGGGCTGTGTAAGAATGGAGAGGAAGCTTTGCCCTCTACAAACAATTCCATAGTGCTCACCATGTGCGGGGCATGGTCCTAAGCTATTTGTAGGTAGGAACTCATTTAATCTTTACAGCAAGCCAGTGTGGTGAGTGCTATTATTGTCCCACCTTGTATCGGTGAAAAGTGAGTTTAAGTGACTCTCCCAGGTCCTGTTCTGACCCTGTGGGCTCTGCCTCGCAAAGGGAATGGAAACCAATTCACCAACAGCACACTCAGGGGATGTCTCTGCACCCCTGGGAAACTTTCTCCTTGACCCATCCTTGGTCAAGTTCTCCATTGCTCAAGGGAAATATTCACTTTGTGATTTTCAGAGCTCTGGGAAACACTGAGGAGTTTCTTCTGCTTTGCTTTTTTATTTTCCCCCTTTGGTCATTTCTATGGAGAAATAATAAGAAATATCCAAGCAAGCAAAACTGTGTGAGAAGAGACAGCCCTGCGTTTGACTCCCAGAGGCAGTGACACACACCCTTTCCTAGTGTGGACTCTGTAAGGGACTCATCTTCTCAGGGTTTCCTCATCTAGAAACAGAGATACTGCCTACCTCAGGGTATTGTGAGGGTCAGAAAAAAGCACATGAAGCACATAGAACCCTGCCTGATGACGGCATTTATAACTATTGTTATTATTTGGCCACTTACTTATAGCATCAGGCTCTTGTTCTCAGTTAGTTTACCCAGGGAGAACTCACCTTCCCTGAGACGCCCAGGTTTCCTCATCCATGGATTAGCATCTCCAACCTGCTTTCTTAAGGGTTACACACAGTGAGGATCCAGCTTAACACAGGGTGCCTGGCACACCACACAAGCTCCATCAACTGGGCTTGTTACTCTTATTTTTATCATCACCATTAGCTTCTCCCAGAAACTGAAAATTTGCTGAAACTCCCATCAGATCACTGAAGTTACTTTTGTGGGAGGGAAATATTTGGATGTTTCTCATAACATAAGAGCTTGCTAACCTCTTAGCAGCTTAGAGCTTTTAAAACTTTTAAAGAATCACCCTAGAGAAGAACTTTCCAAAATAAAGCAGATCTGAAGCCAGTACATAAAGGAAAAGAAAGCCAGGCTGCTCAAGCCCTTCCTTCCTCTAAAGCTCTATTTTTTAGATTTCCCTTTCTCAAAAAAATCAATGCTAGAAAATCCTCTCTTTTGCACAAAAAGTCAACACTACTAATCAAACCTTAACAGGATCTTACACTACTCTGGCACCTTTAAGGTGTGATGAAAGCACATGGGATTTTTTAAGGTATGTGGTCTGGTCCAAAGGTGGGCCTGCCGCCGCTGTGTGACTATAAACAAGCCTCCGACCCTTTCTGAGACTTTCCTTCCTCACAAAATGGGGAAAAGAATAATAATGACCTCACAGGAATATGAGGAGGGTCAAATGAGAAGATGCAAACGCAATGTATAAAGTGCAAATCACTACATAAATGTGTGTTATTATTTACTACTAAGAGAAATAACATCAACTCGAATGCTCAATCACAATAAATAGAGAGCTTAAGGAAACTGCTGTCTTTCTAAGTGTCTTCCTTATAAGTCTGAATTTCCTATTTCTATGTAAACAGTCTTTGTGTACTTGAGTTCCTATCATGAGCTACTTCCAATCTTTTTGGA
Source organism: Galagoides demidoff (assembly GCA_963574575.1). NCBI lineage: Eukaryota > Metazoa > Chordata > Mammalia > Primates > Galagidae > Galagoides > Galagoides demidoff. Next base: position 44,563 of record CAUYQV010008313.1, read on the forward strand.
AGGAATCATTGTATAAAAACAAACAAGTGGCCAGGCACAGCTGTTCCTGCCTGTAATCCAGCACTTTGGGGAGTCCAAGGCAGGAGGGTCACTTGAGGCCAGGACATTGAGACCAGGAGCAAGACCCTACCTCTACAAAAAAAAAAACTTAGCTGGGGCCCAACTTTTTAGGAGGTTGAGGCAAAAGGGTCACTTGAACCTAGGAGTTTGAGGTTATAGCAAGGTATGATGACCATCCTAAAGCCCAGGTGATAGAGTGAAAGCCTATCTCAAAAGAATTTAAAAAAAAAAAAAGGCAAAATAGCTCCACAATGAGAAGTAACAGTCGGTTCTCTTCCTCTGTCCAGTTGCATTTGCAAGATAGCTGTAGGGTTAGAGTTGCTGCCTGTAGCCTGGAAACCAGGGCTTGTTTCTCTGGATAAAGGTAACCAATCTTCCCAGGAATGAACCAAAGCCAGAGCCCAGCAACCCTCAAAGTAAACTCGACTCCTAACAGTAGTCATCCAGCCAGAAGGAGAAATGGCCAAGGGGAAGCCATCTCCCAAAATAATCACCTCAGTTTCTCCAGTTTTATACCATTAACCCCAGAGTGGAAGTCTGCATTTTGTTTTCCATAGAATTTTTAGAAGCACAATGCCTTTTTGAATTTGCCCTTTCTACTTAGCGGTTTGCCAACCACATGGAGGCAAATCCACCTGCAGTGAGGTCGAAAGAGAGAACCAGTTAGGTGAGAACACTCAAGTTGTCACTGCGCTTTAATAAACATAGCACACAATGTGTTCCACAAACACCACTCATAAACCTGAGTCACAGGTTTCAGATGGGAGCCGGGTACATGTATAAATAGCCTGTGTATCTTAAACAGTAGAAAAGAAAGGAAGTTGGGGGGAGGTCAAAATCATTGTGCCCAATTTAAACATCATAAAAATCTCAGCCTTGTCATTATTTACAATCCCCAGAACAACTCCCACCCAAAAGAGAGAGAATGCCAAACGGAAATTACTAAAGAGCTGATGTCTTCACATCGAACTAAACAGTACAAATGATACAGCATCATAAAATGAAGTTATAATTATGTTGTCTCCCTTCCTGGCTGCCAGATGTCCATAGGACTGAGCAGCCACTCCACGAGATTGTCTGTGCTCAGCTGTGTGGGGATCTCTATGAGAAGGTAGTTTCAACTAGTGTTGACCAATTAATTTGCATTAAATGGCTCCATGATGGTTTTGGATAGCATTAGAAGAACACAGCTTGGGGTGGAAAAGAACAAACACCTTAAACATGTTGCAAACCTTAAAAACCTGTTTTTCCCATTATTTTCCCCTTCTTAGCTGAAAATAGCCCTGCTGACACAAAGCTGGTTACAGCTACAGGCAAATCCCACGGACTCTGCAGCCCCTCCCCCAGGAGGTGAAAGGCATGGCCCACAGCTTGGGAGAAAAAATAAAACAAGAGTCTTGGGCAGCTGCAACTCGCCCTCAACTGACAGGCAGACTTGGCCTTGCCTCTAGGTCATTCCTTTCCTGAGCAGGCAGCTCTGCTTCCAGCTTCTACTCCCACAGTCCAGGAACTCAGTGTGAACTCGGAAGGTGCTGTTCCAGGAGCTGGATTCAGAAAACGGCAATTCTCTTTCGGGAAAGGTTTAGTGTTTCGTCACCTACTCCCCCACACTCCTGATGCTCAGAAGGGCTCTACAGCCCATGTGTAGGATTTGAATGCCAAAGACTATAATACACAGGGCAACAACAGACACGCAGGGTCGACTCCACCTCCCCCCACCAACTGAATGACTCCAACTTGCGTCCAGCTTGCTGCCAGCCAGCTCTCTCTCACAAGTCTCAGTCCAGCCTCCCCTCCGGTCACCAGCAGAAATGGACTTCTCAGCCTCAGGCCGCTCCCTCTCAGTCTCTGACGATGTGCATGGTCTTTGTGTTAGGAGCTCACTAGTGTGTAGATCATGCTAAATGCAAAAAGAAAAGGAGAAGAAGATGTTAGTGGGAGCTCTCTAAGGACTCAGGCTGGCCTCGGCATCTCCTTCATCCCTGGCACTAGAGTATCTCGTCCACCCCTCTGCTATGCCCCTGCCACTTCCCACAACACTTGTTGGGAGAGCGTATTTTGTGCCTTAGATAAAAGATGTGATTGCTCTAAGTGCCTATTATTATTCTCATCAGGATGATTATTAAGGTTCTTATTCCTTTTCATGTAATTTCAGGGCAGGCCTGGGAGGTGGGGGAGCCGCAGATTCTTTATGCCACCAGCTCCCCTGTGCTCACATGATGGCTGCACCCACGGGCTCCCAGATGATATAGGATAATACACTAGTGCTGGAGAAAAAGATCATCATCACTATTGTGAAGGCCCATGTGTGAAC
>CAUYQV010008315.1:0-48144 GCA_963574575.1 Galagoides demidoff
TTGAACCTACAGTTAAGCATTTTGATTAAATGTTATGCACACTGCCAAGTTCCATAGGGGTATTCAAAGCAGACGCCCAAAAGGCTGATGGTTCAACCCAAGGAAGGTAGGAAAGAGGGGCCTGGGAGGGGCCGAAGATAAAGATTTTATATTCACAACTCAAGAAAATTCTGGGCTCGGTGACTGCGGTTCAAGTGGCTAAGGCACCAGCCACATACACCTAATGTGGCAGGTTTGAATCCAGCCCAGGCCCACCAAACAACAATGACAGCTGCAACCAAAAAATGGCCGGGCGTTGTGGTGGGCGCCTGTGGTCCCAGCTACTTGGGAGGCAGAGGCAGGAGACTGGCTTGAGCCCAGGAGTTGGAGGTTGCTGTGAGCTGTGATGCCATGGCCCTCTACCCAGGGGGATAGCTTGAGGCTCCGTCTCAAAAAAAAAAAAATCCCCCTGCATTGTACAATCTTAATCCACAATTTGTAGCAAACTAAATCTGTGTTGTAATAATCGTCTGTGCCATCGTATGTCTTTCACATGGTGATCTCAAAGTCCTTCTAAAATATTACTATTCCTGAGAGGCACAAAGGTAAATGTTATTATCTTTACCTGCCAGGTGGGTAAGGAGAGGAAAAGGGAACCACGCTGGGAAATGCCAGATGCCAGAAAACTGCTCCTTTTCTTTAGAAGTGACAGTGAAATCACTTACTTCCTATGAGTTATCCAAAGGACATCTCTGGCATTAAGAACACTCCCCCATTTCTTTTCATGTTAGCTGTTACCTTAGATTTGTACTATTGTGTGCAATTTTAAGTTAATTATTATACTCTAAAGCCTAATTTTGGTTAGCACTTTAATTACGAAGTCATTTTAGCTTTTAGATGAGTTACAGCTAAAGTTAATGAACAGTATTTACTTTCATTAATGACAATTTTCATTACTCTTCCCTTCCACAATCAGCACATGGTGAAAGCTTTCAAAGCTAGAAAAGTCTAACAAAGAGAGAATTCCTTAAGCCCCGCTGGTCGGTAAGGAGAGCAAATGGAGATGGGACGGGATGAATTGGGAGGCAGTGGCTGTTGGATAAAGAGAACCGTCCATAGGTTTCTCTATGTGCGTCTTCTCTGCTGTCCGTGTGAGCAGATTCCCACTCTGACCCAGCCTGTTAAGTGTGGAAATCTGAGCACAGATCCCTGAATCTGTATAACTCCAAACTTCCTACATAAATTACTCTTTTAAATGTAAACTAATCAGCTCTGTGCTTTGAGTATACAATCACCTGGCTATTTGGAAAATTTAGATCTGAGGTCTTTATCCCTTGGTTGGGATCTATGAATCTAAGGACATTTTTAACAAGATCAGCATCATCTATGGATCCTTTTTACAAGATGCACCTGCTTCCTTCGGGCCCCGCAGGAGAAGCCCAAATTCTGGAGGCCTGGGGGTGGGTGTTAGGCAGGCTCATGCTGCACAGAGGTGGTGTGAATAGGATGTTGGCATAACCTTTCCTTCTGATACACTTTTTAAAATATTTTATGTTCTGTAGTTTTGGTTGCCTTTATGCTATATTTGCTAGGGGACAGTGCTTTGTATCTGGTTTTTGTTGTTCTTGTCTATCACTTCTAAATGAGAGACAGGCATATTTGTGATTATTTTACAGATATATTTCTGCAACATTCCTTTTCCTCTATGCTTCTCCTCTTATTTCAAGCCACAATAACACTCATTAATTTGGACGATATCCATACGGGTTTTATGCGTGGATGCAGGAGCCGTCTACTATCAAAGAAGGCTGCATCTGCTGCTTACTAGCTGGTGAAACTGAGGAAGTCGGTTGACCACTCAGAACCCTCATGTGTTAAATAGAGCTAGTGACAGCCCCTGTCTCCTAAAACTAACCTGAGAAGTAAGTGCTCTGATCCTGTAGTGAGTTTATTGTTTGGGTGGTCACCCTTGGGACATCAGTATTATCATTATTATTTGTGAAAATGCTATCTGGATACAGTGTTAGTTCCTTTTGGTACAATATAAGTAGAAATTATTTTTACACAAATAAATCACATGTGCATTGTGTCCGGGATTGTGTATAACCTACTTAAAATAAACTTAACAAGATAAATCACTGTGGAAGTAAACATGGGCCAACCAAGTGAGAACAAGCAGGGACTATTTACTTAGAGCTTGCTGAGGCAAGGGGGTCCACCAGCGCCACTTGCATTGTGGCTGAGGTTCAAAGTCAGGAAGAGAAGTGGAAAAGCGTTGTGGTGGAATGAAAGCAGGCTTCACATGTGCTCTGTTGGAAGTGATGTCATGAGGAAGACAAGGTGGGCTAACAAGATGAGGGTCATTCTATGTGGCTAGTTAGGGCACATATTTGATTTTCTCTGATTAGTTTTAACTTAAGGTGAGTGCAAAAATTGGGAAAGGTGTCAGTTGCTAATCAAGTCCTGGTTGTTTGGGGTTGATTTTTGCAGAGGTTATCATTTGGCTTCTTGGACTGTTGGTAGAGATAGAGGTCTGACCTCGCACAAGTTAGACTTAAAGCACCTCCCACAAGTTCGAGTTACAGCATTCCAGCTTCCGGGCTGGTTACTGTAAATAAAAGTGTGGCTTCCTGGGCAGATGGCTGCAGGTTGCACATCGGAAATTTATTTGTATTGATGATCTGTTTATTGTCCGTTCAGTATATTTAATCTCTCACGCTGCTAATTATTATTGTGCAAGTGATTTTTGCTAATCAGGCCTATCTGAATGTTAAATCAGAATGGCTGAAACATGTGGTTAGAAATTCTGTCAGATAAAAATATCTACCTAAAAGTAATAAAGTTGCATTGATTTTTTAAAAATATTCTCCAAGTAGTTGCTAAATGAATAAAGTTATTTCGAATCAAATTGATTTTAGAGCTTATTTTAATGCATGGTGTTTTACTCCCATGGGGTTTATTGTAAGGTTGTACCCAGTTTCACTTAGATTTTTAACACATTTTGCTAATAATTCTATGCTTTTAGAGCAAGGGGAGGGTGGTGAATCACATCAATTAAAGGAATATATTATTAGGACATGATCTATTAATGTCTTTGGGGAGTATTGCACATTTATTTTTTCTCCCCAGACTTTTTTTTACCTATGATGTAATTGTATGACTGAATTGTGTTCTCAAAGAATGCAGATACAAAAACAAACCCAAAAAGCATTAATTGATAGATATTAATTGCTTAGGAGGAAAATTTGGCAAGCAGCAGACCACTTAGGAAAACCAAGAGTTAACTATTATAATACGATGATCCATTTGGAACTGTTATGTGTCATTTAAATTTGGCCTCTTGTATCACATTATTGCCTTTGGGATGTTAGTCTGTTATGCATATGACTCAACTCCACCAAGGCGGAACATTGGTATACTGAGAGAGCAAAGAGGAATGTTACATAGAAAATTTATGACTCTGGAGGTCAGGAAGACAAATAAGGCCACGTTTTGCAAATGGCTTACATATTGTATCTGCTAAGCTCTGAATCCCATCTGGCTCTTTTGCTCTTACCACATATAGGAAGTTGGGGGTGTTAAGCCGTGAATACTACTGCAGGGACAGAGCCTTCCAAAACTCTGAAGTTGAAAATGAATGAATAGGAACCCAAAGAGGTGAACTGACCCTTTCAAATTCCCACAGTGCGGTAAAAGCAGATGTGAAAGCAGGAATTATGGTTCTCCTTCCCCTGCAAAACTGTTGTCTTTCTGAAAGTAATAAAAGTACGACTGGATTGTGTGTGTGTGTGCATAAATAAAATGACACATGCATGCAATATATACTCTATATTATTTATATACTTACAGTCTATATAGTAGACCTATATATATGTAGTATATCTATATAGATAGTTTACTATCTATATAGTAACGGTGTGGCTATAAATACACAAATTTAAACATGTACATATTAAACAATGAAATCTTTCATTCAATTTTTTGCTTCAGCCTGCTCCTTGGTGCAGATAGATGAGAGAAGCATTTCTCTCCATCCTTAAGGAGAGGAATCCTCAGGAGACAGCTTTTATTCTCCTGAGGAGTCAGGGCAGGACTTGGCAAGTTATTTGTACTGTGTCTCTCTTGAATCTCTCCAGTAACCAAACAGCAAGACAAAGAAGAATAAAGAAGCCAGAACCATGAGCTCATGCATAAGTGAGGTCACATCTTAGTATAATTAAATGCTTTTACAGAATTAGCATTTTTCTGGCCCCAGCTATGCTCTCTGCTCAGATTCACTTCACTAAGAAACCTCTATCTGGCAGCCATGAGGAAACAGAATCTGTGAGAACTGCAGTAAAGTCGGCCCTCATTAGCATAACCCATCACCATTGGTGAGTGTGTAGATGCCACTCAAGGGCTGATGGGCGGGCCTGGGCGCTGTGTGCCCAGCTGTCTCCATGGAAACCCAGTCAGCCACAGTGAGCTATGGCTCTGCATGGAGACACACCTGCCGCTCTCTAGTCTCAGCACATTTGCTTCCTTCCCCTCACTGCATTCACATCTTTTTATTAAATGAGTTGATTTGTCATCACTGACTCAGACAGAAGCCCAAGGTTCTGATCTGAAGGAAGAATAAGACTTCCATTTAAAACATTTGCAGAAACTCAGAGGAGAGCAGAGCTGCTGAAGATGCCGCCAAGATGCGGCAGTTCTCTATGAACTACATGACTCAGTGATTCTGGCTGCTCCCTCACACAAAGCAAATATCTATGTGTGCATGTCTATATGTGTGTGTAATAGAAGCAGCAAGCTAACTTGACTATTTCTGTCACTTAAGTCACTGGACAAGACATCCTGGGGTGCTTTTCTTGTGTGTCTGTGGTCTCTGAGCATGTCAAATTTGTACTGAGGTCTGGTTTAAAAGTTTCTTTAACCTAAATGTTGTTTTCTTGCTGACTTCCAACAAGTATCCCGAATGGCTCCTCGTCTGTGTAAGGTTCCTATGTCATGTTCTGAAGAAATAATCAATCACTGCACTGGCCCGGACTCATCTGGTGAACCCCCCATGGTCACTGTGTCAGGGTTCTTTAGAGCAATGATTTTCAATCAGTGTGCCGTGAGAGGATCTTAGGTGTGCCATGATTTTTAAAGATTGTTAATTATTTTTTAACAAGTTCAAAGAACAGTAAGTATATATTTTTTTACTCTTTCTTTTTTGACCAAAATAATTTAAGTTTGCCACGGAAGTTTATAGGTTCACATGTGCCATGACTTTTTAAAAAGTCAAAAACACTGCTTTAGTGAAATAGAAACAATAGGATGATACAGACTCACGCAAAGACATTTATTATAAAGAACCAGCTCACAATGTGGAGGCTGAGCAGTTCCAAGGTTTACAGTCAGCAAACTGGAGATCCAGGAGAGGTGATGGTTTAAATTCCAATCTGAAGGGTTGGCAGTCTTGAGATCCAGGAAGGGTGATGTTTTAGTTCATGTCCAAAGGCAATAAAAGCCTGTGTTCTAGGTCCAGCAGCCAGGCACTAATTCTCTCTTACTGAGCCTTTTTTATTCTAGACAGATCTTCAACTGACTGGGTGCCCTGACCCTCAAATGTTAATCCCATCTGGAAACACCCTCACAGACACACCTGCAGTAATGTTTGATCCAGTGTCTGCGTACCCTGTGGGCCGGCCAAGTTGACACATGAAAGTAACTGTCATAGTTTCTTTCCCATCCTTCTCGGGCACTAATTTGACAATAACTTCTAAAATTTTCCTTACTAATAGATAGTAACAGATAAGCTGCTTCAGATCTTTTATGGAAAGGGACACAGTGTAAATAAATAAATAAAATAGAAAAATATAAAGTACAGTAAAATAGAGAAAAATTTGTTATTATTTACAATTAAAAGAAACAAAAACTTGTATTATAGAACTTTCCCCAGTGGGTCTTTATAAGCCCTTCTAATGAGGAATCTAAAATACACAGACTGGGTATACCTTTCTTTGTTACCAGCTAAGATAGTATGAATCTTAGTTACAGTTATTGTAACAATAAATAAACAAGCCAGTTCTTTCTATAGTCACCAGTGTGTAACCAGAAATGAGGCTAAACTCAGTATTAAACCCACACCCTGTGTTTTACACGTGGCTCTGGACTACTTGGTGACTTCCATAAGAATTCTTACCGCTTACATTCCGATACCTCCCAGGCCTATTCTAAGTCCATTGGAATCTGTGGACTCATGAATTTTTTAAGAGGAGATTAATGATGTTCAATCCATATTTTTTCTATCATCCATTTTCAGGAAATCTCATAGCATTAAGCAGTGTTCATAGACATTTGCCCAGTTATCTAGCTTGGAAATGGGTGTGAAAGGGACATTCACTAAAAACAACTGAAAGAGAGAAAAAGAAGCTGCTATTAATACACTTGGGTGAAAAGTCCTTGAATGTCCCATTGGAAAGAGTCTGTCCTTGGTCCTCCTACTGTGGGCACCTGCTGATTCTACGTACAGCCCTGCACTTGCACTAGAGCTGGCAAATCCCTCTCAACGTTCTGTAGACAACGTGGGGTAGAGATCAGGGGCGATAATAAATGTTTACATTTTTTCTATTAACCTGGATAGAGTTGGAGAACATTCTCTTTTGTAGAGTATCACAAGAATGGAAAAGCAAATATCCAATGTACTCAAAAATATAAAGCCAGTAGATGAACTAATACCTCCCCCTCAATTTAATTCAAGTTGGGGGGAGGTAGGAGGGGGGTTGGTGTGCCCCACCTAGTGGGCACAGTGTAAGGGTATATGGCACACCTCCTGGGTGAGGGGCTCAACTACAACAGGGACCTCACCTAACAAACACAAATATGTTAACCTAATCGTTTGTACCTTCATTAATCTGAAATAAAAATATTGCATACGATAGCAAACACATGGGCTGAATCCACAGTGCAGGTCGGGAGAGGCGCATGCCCCTTTATTGTTTACTAGGCTCCATGGTCTTTGTTTAGGGTGAATGATGAGTTTTGATGAGCATTGCAATGGCAGGTTTGGGTTTTGAATGCATTTGGACTCTTTTCATGGGAAACACACACAAACATGGGCATCCAGTTTTCTCACAGACCATGCGATCTACACCAGATCAGAGCAGCAGTTACTGAATATGAAATTAAACTACTAAAAAAAAAAACATGGAAGAAGAAGAAAGGAAAGTCAGCATGCGTGAAAACAAGCTGAAAAGGTTAAGAGCAAAAGGAGAATCGTAGAACAGTTTCGGTCTGTTTGGAATGAATTAATCAGACCATTAAACAAATCTTTTAATCTAAAGTATCCCTTTCATTTCTGTACCCTGTAAAACAAAATGATGGAGAGGTGGTGGCAGAATTGGCCATTGCTCCTTATTTGTATTACACAGACTCCAGTTCTGGCCTCATTAACATTCCACAGCAGTCGAGGACCACATATTCAGGCAGAAAGCTCGGGCAGGAAGGTCTGGGCCGCCCTGAGGTTTCTCCCAGCTGATATAAAGCACAAAGAAGTCTCCTTCGTATCTATCTACCTACCTATCTATCTGGTATCATAGCATGAAAACTATAATAAAATCTCTGAAGTTCTCCATGATTCCCCCTACCACCAAAGTACTTAGCTACTCATTCAAATGTGAACACAGTTTCAGGGGATGCCGGGACCCCCAGAAGCCCATCTATTGACTTTGATGTTAACGGAAACGTGAAAGCCAGTATCATCCTCACACCTGTACTGATATTATAGAGAAACTATCTTTAGATCCTCTCGTGGGACATGAATTTTAGCACATTTCAACTTAAATGTATAACTTACGTTCGAGTTACAGTGCTGCTAATTCTCTATCTGAATTATATATAAAGGAGATTCAATTAAAATTCTCATTTATATTTTTTATCAAGAGGAACATTGGCAAAGAAATATTAAGTCTGGCCGGGTGCAGGGTCTCATGCCTGTTAATCCTAGCACTCTGGGAGGCTGAGGCAGGAGGATAGCTTGAGCTTAGGAGTTCTAGACCAGCCTGAGCAAGAGCAAGATCCTATCACTAGTAAATATAGAAAAATTAGTTGGATGTCATGGGGGGGGTGCTTGTAATCCCAGCTACTTGGGAGACTGAGGCAGGAGCATCACTAGAACCCCCAGGAGTTTGAGGTTACTGTGAGCTAAGCTAAGGCCATATAGCAATGTAGCATGGGCAGCAGAGTGAGACTCTGTCTCTAGATAAATAAATATAAATAAACAAAATACTAAGTCTGGCAGTGGGGAAGTCTAGGTCTCATCTTACTTTTAGGAATTGAGCCTGTGTCTCTGGGCAAATCCTTTAATTTCTCTGGGCCTTGATTTTTCTCTTTGTGAACTGATAATCTCAAAGGTACATTTGAGTTTTCATTCCATATTTTTGTTTGCTGGTAGCACCCTAGAGAGAAAATTATAGTAACAGTAAAATGGACAAATAAATAAAAGGTACAACCAGAATATAATTACCAGAATGAGACTGTAAATTTGCATAGAAAAAGAAGGCTATAGAATGCTTCTGAATTTTTCTTGCTCTAAAAATAATTTCCTATCTATATAATAGTTGCTGCTATTATTTTACCTTTATGCTAAATTTTATGTCCCTTGAGCTCATGATTTGCATTTAATATTTTTTTTAGTTTATTTTTTAATCTCCCACACTCTTAATAGAATATCAACTGCCAAGGAGATGATTAAGAAATATTTTTGGTGGAGAAAGTGGGTGTGTAGCGTGGAAGGTGGAAGAAGGTTTGACTGAGCACCTGGTGATGTGGTAGCCTGGGGCCAGCATGGCGGCTGATGCGAGGCCAGTTCCGTAGAGTTTTTGACGATCATGGATTTTTAGAAACCCTTGGATACAAACAGAACAGTTGGCAAGCTGAAGGGATGTAACATTATAATGACACAACATGCTTCTCTCCCTGGTTTATCTAATCCTATCTGCATTTTGAGGCTGCTGCTGTCCTGTGGGTCACCTAAATTATTGCTGGTCAGCCTTCCAGGAGAACATAAACCTCTCTTCTTTCAGGAAACAAAAGGAATGGTTGGCTTGGGTCTCTATTGGAATTTACTGCTTTTTCAGGCAGATCCAGAGACAAGGAATGCCAGGTGGAAACATGGAGCTTTCTGTCCCTTGAGTAAAAACAAAAAGAGAGAAAAGGTTGATCTCATTACATGGGAATAAAAGAACTAAGCTGGCTTTAAGTGCTATGCGCTTTTAAACATCTATCTGAAAATAAGAGTGTGAGACCAGATTCAAATAAGGATGCACCCATTCCTCATTAGCTCCCAAACTCTCCCTCTCCCCTGCTTCCTGTCTCTACCTCCTTTCCCATTCTCTCCTCCCTTTCTGGAATCTAGCAAGATTAAGTGGCCGATTTATCTCCTCGGCATTGAATTTTAAAGGGAATAGCTAACTGTGTGATCATATTATTAATATTTATACTCTGTCACAGAATGTTGACAGATTAATTATGCAACATAGTATAAAAATCAGCAGGCAGCGTGGGGGAGCAGTAGCAAAGTTCATATATTAATAACTCAACCGGGTGGCTGGCACATGCCCTAGAATGACTGTGGCTCTTGGAGCACTATGCCCCAGTTCTTCTCAGATAAAGGACCCGCTGGCTTTATTTCACTCTCCTTACAGTTCAGGGTATTATCTTTTTGGACATCAAAGAAAAAAAATGATGTCTAGGTACTGTGTTCTAACTAGATGTCTCTGGGGGTTGACCACCCAGTCCAGACATGCTGGCACAGACTGTCCTAAAGGTAGTGCCTGTGGTTGAGTAGAAGTGAATGAGGTTCTACAGTGGATACTGTCTGGACTGAGGTTCTAGAGTGGACTCTGGACCACTCAGCCTGTGGTTGAGTAGAACTAAATGGGGTTCTACAGTGGATACTGTCTGGACTGAGGTTCTAGAGTGGACTCTGGACTACTCAGCCTGTGGTTGAGTAGAAGTGAATGAGGTTCTACAGTGGATACTGTCTGGACTGAGGTTCTAGAGTGGACTCTGGACCACTCAAGCCTGTGGTTGAGTAGAACTGAATGGGGTTCTACAGTGGACAGTGTCTGGACTGAGGTTCTAGAGTGGACTCTGGACCACTCAACCTGTGGTTGAGTAGAACTGAATGGGGTTCTACAGTGGACACTGTCTGGACTGAGGTTCTAGAGTGGACTCTGGACCACTCAAGCCTGTGGTTGAGTAGAACTGAATGAGGTTCTACAGTGGACACTGTCTGGACTGAGGTTCTAGAGTGGACTCTGGACCACTCAGCCTGTGGTTAAGTAGAACTGAATGAGGTTCTACAGTGGATGCTATTCAGACTGAGGTTCTAGACTGGACTCTGGACTGATGTTCTACAGTGGATGCTATTCAGACTGAGGTTCTAGAGTAGACACTGTCTAGACAGAGTTTTCGACCAGTGGGGTTCCTTTTTTTAGAATATAAATAATAATTATTGGTCAGCGACCATCTTAGCCTGTAATGATCTGCTAGCACTTACAGAGTATGACGAAGTTAATAAAATGGGCTTCCAGTCCTTAAGGCGCTTATGATTTAGTTGGGGAAGCAAGGTTTCCATTCAACTTGTGCAGAGTCTCCCCAGCTTTGCAGCTAATTATCGTTGTATCTGGTTAGCTTCCTTCTGTGGACCTCAATTTCCTTTTGCAATGATGGGGCTAATGGTACACTCTATGGCCTTTGAGAGAGTTCGACCCCGCAGGGCTCAGGAATGCACAGTGAGCAGCAGCTGCTCACACTGGAATCTGGGGCTGGCTCCACAGCTGTTGGTCTTGCACGAATTGCGTGACCATTCTCAGCCACAGTCTTTGTGAGATGGAATAGCACTTACCACCAGGGTGCGCTGTAGGGATGGTAGGTACGCCTAAAGTGCTAAAGCATGCTGTTAATAGCTATGCCATAAAATGTTAAATAACACCATGAAAGATGTTCCTGCAGAAACATGGGGGCCTTTGAGTCATGTGACTGCCTCCACTTAATTTTGTTGTTTGGCCCTTCTCTTCTGCCGGCCTAAAAGAGCATCATTCTGTGGTTTACAGCAGCAGGCAACATTTCTGCTGTGAGGTACAGTCATCGTCCCCTACCACCCTGTGCTGATATTCTTTGAAGGAGGCCAAGGACTCTACTGTATTCTGTGAGCCTCTGTGCAATGCTGAAGGGCCAGTACTGACTAACAGCAATGCAGTAGTGAAGGAAACTTCCAGGGGAGCGTGTGGCCACACCATCAGAAGAGACTGTATAGTGGCACTCGACTGGTGCTCTGCTCCCGAGAGAACAAGTGCTGTCTCAGAGTGCAGGAAGGCTCGGGTGACAGACACTATATACGAACAGCTTGTTGTTCTTCCTCTCATTGAGCTTGTGTGTGTGTGTGTTTGTTGGTTATTGAAGGAAAATGAATAGCTAATTCTGCAGAGAAGTTCACTTGAACCAATCAGTTATCAGGTCACATAACAAAAAGCTGTTGCAATCACAACACATCAAATCAATTCTGGGAGTGATATACCTTATAATCACGCAATGCAAATAATCAAACCCAATAAGCAAGCAAGACTTCAATGTCATCAAGCAAAACTCCAAGTACAAGTAGCTCTGATAGCTTCAAATCAACACTTTAACTCTTATGCTCCAGCTACAGTAGTCACTGGGGTGCTTTGCAAGCCTGGCTGGGTAATTTAGCATCCACAAAGAAGCCATTCCCGTTAACAATTTATCTTCACTTAGTAAGTCAACTGGTTAAATTAACCATTTAGTAATAACCCAAGATCACCTGTGAATTAGAAGAAAGATCATGTGTAGTGTCCAAAGCAAATGCTCCCATGTTTGTTCTGATGATAATCCTTCAGAGGTGCTCAGCTGTGCCGGAAACCAGGTTCATGGGGCTGGGTTGGGGCAAACATGAGAAATTCACAACACGGTCGCTGCCCTGCAAAGTGAATTGGGATAAATGGTACACCCACAGCAAGTGAAACCACAGTGTGGTCAATGCTATGCTATTTGTATTAATTAAGAAGCATTTGTAAGTCACCTCCTGTAGACTCAGCCCTGTTGATGTGCACAGTTCCAGAGGCACAGAAATCAGCAGTCTTTGTCCCGAAGGGATGCCCGGTCTGCCAGCAACAGAAAGGACTCTGATGAGGCCATGCGGAAGACAAGGCGTGATAAGGTGATATCTAAGAAAGAGGGGAGCCAATTAATTCTCAACTCTGGAAATCTTTAGCAAAATGAAATTTAGTGCAACTGCTTTGTTCTTGCTCATGCAACCGATTCCCCTACCCCTTGTGGTTGAGGTGGTAAGTCTTAACTTCATTCTGCAAGGAGAGAATGAGAGTCACCAAAGGCTTGGGTGTGGATGTCCGTGGTAAAAGAGGAGGCCAAGTGGGATGAGGCTTTCCAGTGCACCATCCCATTTCATCTTTGTAACATTGCCTATTCTCGTTGGCTGGAGCCTGTGTGGCAAATGATCCACCTACAAGATTGATGTAAGGTATCTGGGGAAGGAATTTATTGTTGCTAAGCCATTTGAATGCCATTCAGTGCATTAGTAATACAGTAATAGAGTTAACAAGAAGAGGGAATTATTTCAGTGTATAGATCGGAGCAGCAGGGAGGAAGAGGCTGTGTATTTTGAATCTACCAGCCCTGCATTTGTGTGCATCAGATAACCTTCTGGAAGGTGCTTCCACCAAAATGGGCCCTAGTGAAGATTAGCATGCAGAGTACAGTCTGTTCAAAATAAGCCAAATTATAGGCAAAGTTTGACAGTGTGACAAAAGACCTATCCAGACAGGACATAACCCTTCGAGACAGGACATAACCTATCCTATAGGAGATAATTTGGGCCAGACATCTTTGAAAGTCAAATCCGTGCTCCTTTGCTACAACTACAGACCAGTGGGTGCTAAGTACAGACCTTTTTCTCTCTTTCTCTTTAGAAAACGCAATTAAAATGTGCATGTGCAATAATCTCCCCTTTCAGAGCTCCTGCGGTGATTGATAGAGTTATTTCTAAGAATGTTTAGGCACAGTGGAATTACTTAACCCATTGTGGGACAGGCACTCATGCAAAAGAAAAAAAGCCTATAAAAACTAGAAAGCCAGATGGGACCGATAACATACAGAAGAAAGGGTGTACTGAAAAATAATTGAGCAGGTGACATATGAGGATGAGAAAGGATAGAAATTGATCCTTTGTAAATCAAAGGATGGGGTGCACTGCACCCATTCTCAAAGTGAAGAAACTTAAAGTATCAGGATGAGGAACTGTTTTCGGTGCGAAGCTCATTGCATGTTTACCGATGTGAAGGTTAACTGTCAGGCGAGAAAATGCCACCATGCTGCTGACACTTTTCCATTGCTGCTTTTTGTCTGGATCTGCAGGAACCCGCACAGACAGAAGTGGTCCTTTGATAGCCACACTGGCAGCCCACATCGCGCACCAAGATCCGCCAGGTTAATGTACCGCTGCCAACCCTCCAGAGTGAAGCAATCAGACTCTCGGCTTGATAGAAATAAAATGAGATGCAGTGGGGGAGGAGGGGAGAGCCTGGGGTTGGTGTTTCAGCTACTGGCAAAGCCCTCCTCAAATCAAACCCTGGATGGAAGGCGGGTATTACCAATGTGGCTGAGGGGCACCTGCACTGCCGAGATTAATCCCCTTTTTGTTTTCTTTCGGGTCTATCTCGGCACTGCTGAGTGGAAGAATTTATGTTGGCCTCCTTCCTAGAAGGGAGCTGCAGGCTAAGAGAGGATGTGTCATCATATGTCACCTCTCGGGGGCCTCTGTGGCTGTCTGTCTGTCGCTGTGCCCCTCCCTAGGTCTCTACCCCTCCCTGCCAGTCACTTCTACCTTCCTTTCACTCCTCTGTTTTGCTCCTGCACCCTGACTTCATATTATAACAGGGCAAGGCAACAACAGCTGTGATGCCAGGGCCCCCAAAGATGTTCCTCTTCCTTCTCTGACGCCCATCAGCTCCGACTTTCAAGATAGGTCTTGAGACCCCTGGGGAACTGAGCTGGGCTTGGCTCACACTGCTCCCAGTGTGCAGGTGTCTTTGCAGGTTAGCTGATGCTGGGGGGAACAGCCACCTCCACGGTGGCCATCAACATTTTTATTTAAGCTGTGGAGTCATTTTCTGGAAAATAAATTATCATGGGAAGCCTCAATAGATGAAATGGATGGCATCAAATGTGCTCATATAGTGAAGGGTGAAAAGGAGGACAGAGGAGGCTGGAGTCAGGTCCACCTGCCCAGGACCCCAGGGCCACCACCTCCTGGGAGAAGGACCCTATGGGGCTGGTAAAGGCTTTGCCCTGTTCCTGGAAGACATATTATTTCCACGAGGACTCTTGCAATCCCATATTCTAAGGTAGGGTCCTATTAAATTTTCACAAAGGAGTTCCACCCTCTCCGAGTGCATAATCTCCCTGTTAACTGTTTCTGATCCTGTGTCAGACCTCCTCTGACTTAAGTTCATTTCTATTTGTTTATAAACAGAAACAAAGATACTTTAACCATTTTATGTGATCTCAAATAGATAATACAATCATCAGATGAGTTCATATTTACATTTTTCTCTTTTAACACTCTAGGATAATTATCAGTAATCCACCAACCTCTTTCCCTCCCCAGATAAATAAGAACTGGGGAGTATGCCGGTGGCAGGCACCTTGGATGGGAGAGGGTTAATCAGCCAGCACACCAGGCTCTATTTTGTACAGTGTACTTTTCAGGCTGGTCATCATTAAGATATAAATTTAGATCTTAGATCTTTGATAGCAAGGTTCTTACTATTCCAAGGAAAGATTCGGGCAAAAAAAATAGTCGTTGATAACTATTCACTCTTCCTCTTTTTGCTAGGTGGGGAGGCAGAAAAGGTGAGCTTATCTCTCTATCTTATCCTGCCCGCAGTTCATTTCCCAGCAATGCAGATAGTGGGAACATTTTGGACCTAAGAATCAGTGTTCTGGAAAATGGCATTTACCCTAAAATGCTTGCGCCCAGCGTAGAATTCTGGGCTTTGAACCGTGTGGCTCTAATCCAGAGAACAGAGGGACTATTCCTGGCTCTGTCCCGAGTTGCTTCCACATCCTGCCTAACTGAGCAGTTACGCTTCATTTACAAGAAGAGGCCGTGTTAGCGCCTATCTCATGCGGTGTTAAATAGAGGTGAGATGTAACCCTTTTTTTTTCTAACAACACAAACTCCTTCCTGAAGAGAGTCACCTTGAAAAGAGACGGTTTGTCGGGAAGAATCACTATTGAGGTAGTTAAGTCAGGGAGCCATAAACACAGAACTCTGCCTTTATACTCTATGTATTTTCATGGATTTAACTCTGGCTTTATACTCTATGTATTTTCATGGATTTAACTCTGGCTTTTTGGAGAATTATATTCCTTTCTGCCATCATTAATTGAGGAAGGCACACACATTGACTGGGCAATGGGACTTAAACGCTGATGGTGCTGTGTGCGTGAAGAGTGGGGCACAGACTTCTGCAGAAATACATGTGCTGCATGGGATCTGAAGTGGGGATGCTGGGAGGGGGGGCTGGGCCTAAAAAAGAACTAGCAATGGCAGGGTGATCACTTGTCTGGCATCCTCACCTGCTCCTTTCTGCCTTCTGAGTCCACAGTAAGAACCACTGGTCTATTTCACTGCATTTCCTCTGTTGAATAATCTGCTAATTGATTTATTACAGGCGTGGCCTTTTTGCTTTCTGCTCCTTCGCACCCTGCCGTGAGTTTTGTTACCTTCTTGGCCCTGTTTATTGCATCCCCATCGCGCAAGAAACTGGAAATTTGGCACTAAGCAGAGGAGAAAAAACACGTTCTATAGATATCAAAGCTTAGCGGTTAAATGTCGGTCTCTTCTGAGGTGGATGGCTCCCAGGACCCCGGTGCTTTTTGAAATATGCTCTAACTAACCTATTTTTTCCACGTGAACACAGGGCTCTGTGGATGAAGGTTATTTGCAAGTAGCCCTCAAGGTTAAAGTTGGTTGCTCTTCCAGATGGTTTCTATCTAATTCTTTGGATTATGATATTGAACCACCCTGTGATCGGGACTCCTAGTGCCAAGAATAACAAGAAGTGGAAGCCAGCTACAGCGAGGGCTGCTGCTCTGAGGGCAGGCAGAGATTTGAGGGTCAAGGCCAGACCATATGGTCTATCAAGGCCCCGCTGCAATAACCCCAGGAAATACAAATCAACTCACAGAGCTGCTCATCATCTCTGCGTCCTATTGCGTCAGTCACTGGACCCCCTGAGGCCACCCTCCTCTAGCTCCTTCTTGCACTAATTTTTGCCACAGGCTTTTTCTGCAGTAGCTGGTTCAATTCCAGCTGCTGCTACTTCTACTGAGCTCCTCGGAGTCTTGTCTCAAAAATGGCCACGTGTTTGGATTAGGGCAGTGAAGAAGCAGAGGGTCCCGTGGCTTACAAGTTCCAGAGTGAGATAAATTCCGTAGCCTAACCTTATAGCAGGTGACTTGAACACCTGTGAGTCAGCTACCCTGGCAGGAAAATCAGGTGTGAAATTAGTTCTCTAATAAAAGGCTTCACTTTCTAGGGGCTTTGCAAGTGAGCGAACCTGGATCCCATCAGCAGGAGTAGAGATGTATTTCAGTACCTATTTCTTGCCTTTCCTTCCCCTCTCCTTCCCTCTATCCCTCCCTGGTCCCCTCCATCCCTCCCACCTCTCATTCATTCATTCCTATTCCAAAGGCCATTCCTCCTGCACAAAGCTAACTGACTTTACATGCTTGCTTTCTTTTCAGTGAGAGCATAAGGAGGTTCAATTAAAATACAAATTCCTGGAGGGCAGGAATTGGTGTCTGTTTTGGACTGCAGTATCCTCAGCAACTAAGACAATCATTTGGGACACAACAAGCATTAGACAAGTATTTGTCAACTTTGGAATACCCATATATACCTATATAATTTTTGACAACAGAAGCCAAAATTCTGAGTTTGTTCCTTCTAATAATATCCCCCCCCAATTAAATTCAGAATCATTTCACACTGCTGCTCGTCCCTTACCTTTTTGCAGAATGACACACAGCACGCTATTGTACAGGGTTGAGATGGCTGGCTCTGCTTTTCTCCCCATGACCCCTCTGTGAACACCGTCAGGACAGCCTTTGCACAGGTGCACTTGTGTCCCCATGGGCAGGTGGACCATAATCTTGTAAATTCCCATAACCCAGATTCCACTTTCTTTCTTTGGAGATAGCGAGGCAATGAGATAAAGTTTGCCCTGCTAAAGGGACAAAAGAGGAGGAATCTGTCTCTCCACTTTCAACTATCAAAGTCGATTTTGGTGCGTGCACAATTCCACACGTGCATGTATGCGTGCTGTCCACGTCACTCTCCCCTTGTTGAGAATTTATATTGCTTGGCGGTACAGTTAACCCTAACACCCAAAGGCCAGCATGGACTTGGAGTGCAGGGCAGATATTGAAATGAGAATTCCATTTCCTTAATGGCTTTTGATTTAACAAAATCCGCATTGAAGCCCTGGGAGGGGCCAACAGCCCAGTGCCCAGGAAGGTACTGTTTCCCGTTGAGTGTGGTTCTGGAGTTAAATTACCACTTACTGAGGCTCGTCACTAACTCTTGTTTGTGGGATGGCTGGATGTTTTCCTTTATTGAAACTACTCGGGATATTTATTGCTTCTTTCAGTGCGGGGCTAATAACACCATGGGCGAGCCTAGCACCCCAGGCCTCCCTCCCTTCCCCACTCCCTGGCTGCTGCAGCCGCCACAAACCTCCTCAGCAGGGCAGCCCTGTCACCCCCAGGAGCACTTACTCAGCTGACCTTAAAGAGCAATTTCAGTCAGGAATTGCGAGGCTCGATTGCTCATAAACCTGACATTTATTACTTGGAGATTCTTGCTCTACAGTACAAGCTGCTCTTTACAATTTTATCAAATAAAGTGCTCCTTTCACCGGCACCCCACTTTCTCCTCCTGGTTTCCTTGCATGCCTCGCAGCTCCCGCCCACCATGGGCTTTGCATTGGGGGCCAGATGTAAAACACAGGAACTGTCCCCCACAAAGCCTGTGACTTCTTGGCGGCAGGCTGGTGTTCAGAGCCCGAAGTGTGTGTTGTGCTTCCCTTCTTTTATTCAGGCAGCAATTTCTGATTGAGAAGGTAGATAATGGTGTTTTTTTACTCTTTGAAATGCGTTGGCTTCTACTGATCATTTTCTGGGTTGCCAGGTCACTGCAATGCTTAGAGTAAATCAATTATAAGCATTCAGAGCCCCCAAATGGTTAACAAATGGTTGCAATGCCCATTAGTTGTTCTCTAGTTTGAATAAAGAGAGGACTCAATCTGGATATTTGTAATCATATTATTTTAATTAACAGGCCCCCACATTGTGGCAATCTCAGGGCTTCTCATCTTGCTTTAATTGAATTCACAATTGAGAACATGGATAGTTCAGTGGTCTCGGGGCACGGGAAGGAGGTGGATGAATCACTTCCTACCATGGCTGGAGTGATGGTATCACATAGGGACAGAGGGGATGAGGGACAAGCCCTTCCTCGGTATGAACCATGGGTGGTCTTTAGTACTGTTATATAAACTAAACATAAAAGAGAGGTGGTGTAGGGAACTGAGACTAGTCTCAAATCAGTACAGTAGTACCAAATGGAATGCAAGCAGCGTGGTGTAAGAAAAAGCTACTACACTGGCGGTTCACAAACAATAGTACAAGCATTGTACATACAACAAAGTATGTAAATGAACCTTGATTTGACTTTTGACACAAGGCCAAAGCCTTTGATTGGAGACTGAACCTGCTGTCTGAGAACTGTCTCTCTGAATAGACACCGTTTAAAAGGCATCACTAGTTGGATTTGTTTAAAGTCCAGCATGAAGGTGAAGTTTTCTTAGTGCGAAGCAATCTGAGTGCAAATTATTTCCAGACTCTGTGACTTTTCCCCTTCTCTGCTATTTTTCTCCCCATATTCGATTCAAATGCAGGGGTATTTTTTAAACCTATTTTATCGAATGCTTCCAAAATATTCTCGTCTTCGTAGAAACAGCAAATCTCTTTTCACACTCAGATTGTATCAGTTTATGAAGAGTTTAGCTAAGTTATGTAATTCAATGAAAAAACACAGCTGGTAAGAACAGGTTTGGGAAATGATGGAACTGGCTTTTGGTATATGTATGGCTCAACCAGCGTGAGTGCCTAGGGAGTCCAGAGGGGATGATTGGCATACAGCAGGAATTCAGATGCTGTGGACTTCAGACTACATGGCTGACAGGAGTAGGGAGGCCCGGTAACTCAGCATGTCAATGAAATGGAAGTTAAGCAGAAATTATTGGAGAGCTTTTAGTGCATGCTTAATTCAGGCTCAAGGTTCTAAATGTATTTGCTAATATTAGTTATTAACCTGAAACAAATCAGATAATCTCTCTGAGCTTCAGTGTATTCATGTGTAAAATAAGGATCTTACTTGTGTGTGAGTTTGCATACACATACGTGTGCACATACACGGGCCCACACAGATCACCCAGGGCGATTTTTAAGAAAATCAAATAAAGAGAACTATTTTATTGCTCTGGTAACTCTACTTTACAAATATGAACTTCTTTCTAACCTCTTTATTTTTAAACTTATAGAAAAAAATGAGAGAAGAGTATCAGTACAAAAATACCCCTCAAAAAACAAACAAAATACCCCTCTAAAGATTTGCCTGCTGTTAAAATTTTGTTACATTTGGTTTATCATTCTTTCTATGGATGGATGGATGGATGGACAGATAAATAAATAGATACATAGATATAAGTAACATATATCTGTGTAAATGAACATTTTCTAACCATTTCAGAGTTAGCTTCAAACTTCATACCTTTTTTTCTCTAATACATCTGTGTGTATATCTTGAGAACAAGAAATAATCTCACAAATATAAAAACTTGGATATAGCACTATTTAACACACAGTTATTGAAATTTTCCAATTTTCCCAATAATATCCCTTATAATATTTTAGTTCTCCATCCATAATGTTGGATGGAGAAAACAAAAATGCAACAAAATCTCACGTTGCATTTAGTTGTCATATCTTTTGAGTCTTCTTTGTGTTTCTTTGTCTCCAAGACACTGATGTTTTGTAGAATGTCCCAGCTGTGGTTTAGAATGTTTATATCCCCCTCAAAATTCATATACTGATATCCTGATCCCCAATATGAAGATATTAACATGGGGACTTTGGGCTGCTAATAGGTCATGAGGGTGGGGCCTTCATTATGGGATTAGTGCCCTTATCAAGAAGGCTCTCAAGAGAATTCTGCCCTCCTGCTACCATGTGAAGTTACAGACAAAGAGTTTGTCTGATATGTCCCTCCACTTTGATTCTGGTTATGCATTTTGGGCGGGGTAATACCTTATACATGATGTGTTCTTCTTCACCATTGTGGTGAGGGGCTCATGATGTCAGCCTGTTTCGCTACTGGAGATATTCATTAATCACTCGGTTAAGATGGTATGTGCCAGGATTTTCCACTGTAATGTTACTGTTTTTTCTGTTAAAATGAATAAATAATTTATGACAAGATATTTTGAGACTGTGTAAATAACTTACCTTCATCACATTTTTACCCACTGGCTTTTCAACCAGCGACGGTCCCCCCAAATCAAATGTAACTTGGGTTTGTTTGCAAAGAGGTGGGTTTCTTCTTCTCATTCCATCATCCCTTATGCAGCTATTAGTTAATAATATTTATTTGAGGAGGAGCTTTTCATTTCCCAACAATTATTTTAGTTTTTTGCTTATTTGTTAGTTTTTAGTATGGGATCATGAAGTTTTATTTAGTCCGAAGGATGATAACATAGTCAGTTTATTTGTTTCCATGCTTATATTGCCTAGATTTATCAAGTTAGTGTCCCATCAAGATGACACCTGTGTCCTTTTGATGCTTCCTCATCATTATTTGAACATGACCTTGCTTTCTGGCACAAGAGGGTATTGGGACTCATCTGTGGTTTCTCTTCCTTAATGCTCAAGTCAAGCATATCTCCAATGAAACCTGGTTTGCTTGAGTGAGGTGTGTCATTTAGGAACCAAGATCAGGGCGCTACATGTGTTTATTGCTATAGGGACATCTTTATTTCTAGAAAGCAAAAGAAGGGAGAGAGAAGATATTTTTTAAAATCTCTTCCTGGAATATTTTTCTTTTTGTACAGTTCTGTTATTGGACTCATATTCCTCACTGATGATAAAGATTGTTCTAAGTCTGGGTTCTGAAGCTTGGGAAGATAATCAACTCCACAGTTCTGGGTTCTTGTGATAACGAAGAAGTAGAGAATGTCCTCAGGACTAAACTCAGGAGGAAACAGGCTCTCTTAGCCCATTTTGTGTTGCTACAAAGCAGTGGTTCTCAACCTTCCTAATGCCACAATGTATTTTCATTGTTAAAAAGGGTTGCGACCTACAGGTTGAAAACTGCTGCTATAAAGGAATATTTAAGGTTGGGTAATTTATAAAGAAGAGAGGTTTATGTGGCTCATGGCCCTGAAGGCTGTGCGTGAAGTGTGGTGCTGGCATCTATTTCTGGTGAGGGCTTCAGGAAAATTCCCACCAAGGCTAAAGGCAGAGAGGGAGCAGGTGTGTCACATGGGGGAGAAGAAGCAAAAAGGGAAGGGGAGGTTCCTGGCTCTTTTAAAGCACCAGCTCTCTTGTGAACTAATATAGGGAGAGCTCAGTTAGTAATGTGGGGAAGGCACCAAGCCATGACCCAAACATCTCCTACAGACCCTTTCTACAACACTGAGTATCAAGCTTCAGCATGAGATTTGGAGAGGACAAACTTCCAACGTGTATCACAGAGTAAGAGGCTGCTTCTGTCAGGAATTACAAGGAGGAAATAACCGGGTCCCTTGTCATAAAGCATTTACAAGTATAACCAGTATCAGTTTTAATGTCTGTGTCTATGCTGTCATGAGTTTAGAACTCTCACATTAAAGTTCAAAAGTGGCTGAGAGCACTCTTCCTGTAGGGAATGTTTTGGATAGTGAAAGTATTATTGGATTTTAATAATGGTAGTGATAATGGTTGTACTCACTGTCTGCTTTCTGTTTGCCTTACTACTCACATCGGCCCTCCTAGTCAAGTCCTGTGACAACTAAGGCCAGAAATGAGAAAGTAGATGAAGCTCAAAGTCCCATCACAACTTTATTTCTCTGAAATCCAGGGCTCTGGGTACAGAGTCATGGATGATGCTTCTTTAGCCTCCTGCCACCACCATGTTATCTAGACACTGTGGCCTCCATTGGGGAGAAGCTGGATGGGAGAAAATGAACATTAGTCTCCCTCACTTGTGCCATCTGAACAGAGGGTTGTGTCTGTCCTCTTCCAGTGCAGAGAGGTTTTGAGATCAGCATCAGAGGCAGGCGTGGGCCTCCACCTGGGCTATGCTGGCTGTATGAGAGTTCTGGGAAAGCAAGGAACATGCTACCTTGCTAGAATATGAATTTAGCAGAACAAGGGGAAAGTGCCAGGCCACATTTGAGCTTAATTGTCCTTAAATGTGGCCCAAGAAATGCCAGACTCTCGCCAATCAGTGAAATCACTCCTCCTTCATTAGAGATGAGTGCGTGAGAGGTTGAGTAGAGCTAGCAGATGTGTTTATCCAATGCTATTTTCTTCTTCTTAGTGGAATGAGAGTTTTCTCTGAAAGCATGGGCAGGAGTGAGATAATATATATGTCTCTAAATCTTTATCATGTGCAGGATTCTATGATGAGAGAATTACGTGCTTTACCTGATTTAATTCTTATGACAATCTTACAAAGTAGATATTAATATCGCCATTTTCAGGTGAGAGATCTGACCCTGGAGGTTAAGTCACATTCTATGGTTCATACATGGAAAATAATGTCTTTGCCCAGGAGTTCTATCTTCACAATCATGTGATTAGTCACTGGTTTTAGGGAATGCCACTAGTTCTAGGGAAGATCACTTCCCCAGTAGGCAGTGTGAGGTAGCCTGATGAGGAAAGGCTCACAGGCTGTGCACTGTTAGGTGGGGTACAAAAGCATGGATCATGTGGAGGGATGTCTCAGAATAGGACATAGCAAACACAGAAATTCGCCCATTCCACACTTCCACTCCCCAGCTGCTCCCAAGCTGCAGGCATGTTAGCAATAACACTGAGTAGCGCTTACAACAGAACAGAAACTGCTAAGAGGTATTTCTTTCATTTTCTGATTATTTCCCCCTCCCTCTCTAAGGACATCTCTGTGCTGGGAGATCTGCACCTCCTGCTAATTAGCTACCCTGCAGTTTAAAGAACATCAGAGATACTCATTTTCATTTCCTAATAACAGTGACTAGCATCCATCCCTTTGAGTCCTAAAGCTGTAGTGGCCTAGTACTCACCAGGCGAAGCAAGTTCTCCAGGGCCTGTTGGCTTTGTAATCACAAGTTGATTTATTTAGCATAGAATTTTTGTGTTTGTGCAAAAGATGAGTTCTCTTTGTAGTAGGATGAGAAGTTAGAGAGGGGAGGGAATGCTCTTGGGGAGCCAGGGAGATACCAGCTCAGAGCAGCCACATTGCTGGGAGTGAGAGCTTATTTGCCTTGCTAGGCAGTGCTGTGGTGACGGGGCCAATGACACTCTTCAAGGCTCACCACACAGAAACCTGGGACATTCTCAAAGGGTTTCCCCTCTTCTCTCTTTTATCCTGTATTAATCAGTAGCTTTTTTCAGAAAGCTCATGATATCAGATGTGGTATATATAAATTTATATATCACTAATGGTATCTCCCTGCAGGTGTCCCCAGCTAACCTTTCCCCAACATCTCATTTCAAAGGACATTTTGATCATAAGAGACCACAGAGCATAGTGGAAAGAGCGTGACTTTTCAAGTTAGACAAATGGTGGTATAACCCTAACTCTACCACTTAGTAGCTGTGGACCTCAGGAAATTGCTCTGACTACCCCGGAATAGAAAATTCCTCCTTATGAAATGAAAATAGTAATTTTTTGTCAGTGTTGCTAAGCAGATAGAGTGAGTTAATAGATGTGAAGACCTCGAATAGTTCTAGTTCTTAGTAGGGTACTCTGTAAATTATATTTATTTTAATCACCACAAAATTATTTAGTGAATTGCCACAAGTACTTCATTTCAGAGATGTGGTTTTGGTTTCCACGTAAGCCATAGAAGTGTTGAACAGTTTATGTTTTCTGCTACGAAACATAATAAATATGCCTGAAACACAAGGGAAACAGGTTTTCTTTTATTTGCAGTTTTTGGCCAGGGCCGGGTTTGAACCCACCACCTCTGGTCTATGGGGCTGGCACCCTACTCCTTTGAGCCATAGATGCCACCCAAGGGAAACAGGTTTTTACAGTGAATGCATTAATCTTGTAGCTGCTGTCCTTAGCCCTAAGTATCACACACAAAAGCACCTGGTAGCAACATGGCAATGAGATGATGATGCTATTGACAATTCACTGTATTTGGAAAGGAAATTCAAGCCTAGAAATTTATTTGCTAGTTGTGTGTCTCTTCATCTTGGCTGCCGAGAAACTCAGTTCATTTAGCATTGAGAAATAGTAACTCTTTGTTTTAAGTTCTGAAGTTATTTTATCACTTTTGTCAGGAATAGTCACTTCTTTTGTGTTCCGATTACAATAACCCTACTGTGTGTTTTATTATTAGAAGCATTGCTAGTATCAGATTATTTCAAGGACTAGGTGGGTAGAAAAATGCCCTCCTTGCTGGTATATCTGAACAATTAGTACTGTGAAAACACTGCATTCATTTAATTGACTCATAGATCTCATGGTTGAGGCACACAGCCATCACCACATTGGTTAGGGGGCAGGTCATGGGTTGCATTTGGAGCACAGCAATTGATTATAGCTAGTCTTCCCCAAGCAGGGTTTTTTATAGCGTATTGACAAATTCCTGAGGACGGAGGGTTAGCCTCTAACCTGACTAGTTAGAACTGGGACAGACTTCCCTTTGCATGCTGCCAGCTACCTGCTGTGTGGCAAGATGGTGTCAAACCACTTCCCTCTAGTTAAAGGTGGTGCATTCCTCATCAGCTCTAGTAATGTACAGAGGTCTATTAACTGGACACCACCTTACATTGTTGCTTTGTTGCTGGTTGTGGCTTTTTTCTACTGCAAAGGACTTGAAAAATATTAACACACTACTGACAAACTGTGTGAGGACAAATCAAGTAACTCATTACTTGAAGAAAAAAAATGAGTAGATTTTGACTATATATGATTCTTCAGGAATAAATTCATGAATCATACATGAGAAAGGAAGTTCTCAGGCTTGGATTTCCATTCCTAATACAGGTCATTCTGTCATTTCAAATATATTAAGAACATTATTTTATAGTTAAAACATAGCAGCCCGATCGTTTCACTTAAAACTACTCCTTTAAAGACTTCCTTGACTTAAGTGTAACAATCATGTCCAATAACCCATGGTTCTTGATAGAATCTAAGTGGAATAAATCAGCTGTAGAATATATGTTTAAAGAAACTGAAGAAATTTGAATACGGCCTGAGTACTGGATGATATGAAAGGACATTTGTTGATTTTATTAAGCGCAATAACCATATTGTGTTTCTGTAGAAACATACCTACCTTTTAAAAGTATATGTTAAATATTTATGAGAGAAATGCCATAGTGGTTGTAATTTACTTTAAATTATTTTAGAATAAAATGTGAAGCAAATATGGCAAAAATTACCAGTTGCTAAATCTATAATACAAATGTTCGTTAGGTTGAATTTAAGTCGAATTATAGGAAATTACCAATAGTAATCCTTTTTTAAAACTAAAACAGGACTTGCCTCTGGTTCATGTTCACACTAGTTTTCAATTTTCTGTGTATTTAATTTCTTAATTAAAATTTCTGTAACAGTATCTATTTGTCTATGGAAATATTTCCAGATACCTTAGTATGGTACATTTGTCTAGGCTTGGTGTCTACTCTTACTTCAAAATAAATCTTTCCCTCCCACCTGCCCCTACTCCCAGAACACTGTAGATAAAGTGTCCTTGAACTTCCTTATTTTGAACTACTTAATGTTCAGAAACAAGCTGAGTCGTTTCCAGTATCTTTGTTTAAAGTCTTCCTTTTGTCTAGCACATCACACTTCCTTGCACCACTAGGACAGCCACTCACACTGCACACTGAGCTTGTGGTCACAGTGATTTTGAAGCCACTTCTGAGCCTGCCCCTCCATCAATCTCTTCTTCTGTGGCCCTCTTTCACTCCCATTCACCCTTTACCTTAGTGGAACTTCTCTGTGTTCATTAAGCATCACGGCCCTACTTCTTAAAGCTGTTTTGAGCCTCATGAAGTGGGTCCTCAAAGGCAAGAATAACACCTCATTAGTCTTTGTATGTTCAGAAAGGGTCCCTTACTGTTGGAGGCTGAAGCTGAGGGGCTGACTCTCTCCCCATCTGTCTGTGTCCTGCAGCTGCAACACTGGCTGGCTACCTTCCCTCAGTGGGTCTGGCACTCAGCTCAGGTATGAGATCAGATCTGAATGGGCACCTGCTTGTTGAATGGATACACAAAGGTTTGTTTTAATGCCACTAGCTTTTCTTTTTTTTACTTACCACTTATCATGTCTCTTTTTTTGCCTGCTGGGAAATAAAATTAACATTGATAGGTGCAAAGGCAATTCAAGGAATTCAGGGGTAAGTGCAAAAATCCAAGGTGCCTAAGAATGAATGGATTATTATTTTTTTCCCATTGTGCCTCTGATGTATTTTAGCTCAGTAGAGATAACCCTGGCACATTGATGGTTAAGCAATGGAGTGTGTAAGCTCCCACGGCCTCCAGATAAGGTTTCCAGGGGTCACATCACCTCGACTGAGTCTTGCCGTGCTTGTGTGCACTCAGCATTGCACTGTGTAGATGGGGAACACATAGATTCCCATACCTATATCTATCTCTGTGAGCACAATGATGGGTACACACCTATCTAGATATGCATGTATAGATGTAGATACACATATGCATCCATACACACATAGGCATATAGATATGAATTTTTATAATGATGTATGTATCCAGCTAGTTCGTTAGCTGAATAGCCCTTATATACAATGAACACTAAATTTATATTGGCCACGGAAGGAAATTAATGAAGATAATTATATTTTCAAAAGCACTCTTCTAGTATATTGTTCTTGGACTTTACATCTCTCATAATTCAGGAATATGTTATGAAAATGAATCAGAACAAGGGAGATAGACTTTAAATTAAATGAATTAAAAATGATTATTTAATTGCTCACTGTGCTAAGTGCTCTGAAATGGAAGTGAGGATTGCTGAGAGAATGTATCAATAGAATGCCTGAGATAGAGTGGGAGGCAGGGAAGAAGTATGGCCTCTTTGAGGAGTGTAAGAAGGTCAGATAGTGAGGGGAAAGTGGTAAGTGGAGGGCTGGTGGGGCCAGACAATGCAAAGCCTTATAAGGAAGGTGACCATGTGATTTCTCATAAAGCCCCATCTCATATTATCCATACTAAATTTGGGCATTATAGATTATCACATCAGAATCACAAGTCAAGAGTAGATATAAGACGTCAAAAGGCAACTATTACAATAGCCCCAGAAGGGGATGATTAGTAGCTATGATTACGGTGATGGAATGAAATTTGAAATCACCCAAAAGGTGGACTCAACAAGGTCAATTGAGTCAATACCTGACAATTCCTTAGGAACTTCTCAGGAAGCAGTTCTACTTTATCTATCTATCTATCTATCTATCTATCTATCTATCTATCTATCTATCTATCTATAAATCATCTTTTTGTCTCCTTATAAAAGCTGTAATTCTGGAATCTATTTAAAAGATATGTCAGTAAGAGAAGAAAAGCCCATCCAAAGTTACAGTGAGACCATTTTATTTAAAATATTGAGTAGTGTGGAAATTAAATATTTTATAAGGATTTGGATAGGATGCTGACAAATCTCTTACTCAAGGCTCTAGGATCAACTTCTATAGAGTATTTTCTCTGAATTTTAGTGAGGGGGTTTCCTTACTATTTAGTTCTATGGCAGTGAATAGCATTTCTCTCCAAGGCTCCTCAACAAACAATTTACAGTGTAAATATATTTGTTGGCATGCAATTCACTCTGCATTATGAGTCTTGATTAATATTATAATGTGTTGATGAAAGCCTGTAAGTGGTTCTTGGAACTAAGGTTTCAGACAAAGATATACTGTTTGGGTGCAGAATGTTTGTTGAATATTAGATTAGGTTTTTTGTTTTGCTTCTCTCTCTCTCTTTTTACATTTTTTTTTTAATTTTAGGGAGATGCTTAGTGTGAAGTGGCAACAAACTTAAAAATACAGAATTAATTAACACAACCAATCTATCACCCGAATTGCATAGAAACACTCCTCCCCATCCACATATCCTGCCTGATCACACTCAAGCTTGCTTTTGTGTCTGTGGGTCCTTTGGTTCAGCTATTTAGCAGCTTATTCATTGCCAACATCCTGTCTCTAGAGAAGTATTGTTCTGTAGTATCATGTGCCTTTTAAATACTGTGTGTGCATGTGGGTTGATTAGACCATTTGTCCAATTCCCAGTCTGCCCACTGAAATACAGAGATAGTGTTACTGGGCTTTGCTTTTGTGAATTCGGCACATACGCAGAGGAATGGACATGTTGGACTCTCTACCTTGAGCAGCTCAAGTATTGAGGGACACTTCTCGTTCACACACATGGCTTGAATAAATAATTCAATGGAGGGCTCGCAGACTCAGAAAATACACTGTGATTAGGAGCAGAGGGCTGTGCATGCAGACAGAACTTGGTTAAATTCCAGCTCTGCCACTCAATAGCTGCCCGACCCCGGCCAAGTTCTCTGAGTTTCAGTTTCCTCATTTGGAAAATGGGGCTAATAATTCCTGTTTCTTGAATTGGAGTGCAGATTAAATGAGGTCACAGATTTAAGTACTTTCCTGGATCAGGAAAAAAATAGAATGTGTTCAGAAAATGGAGGTTTTTACTATATAGTAGAGCCTCTTCAAATTGGCCACTCAAAAGACTATAAAAAACTGGTCAACATACAGAGGTGGTCAACATAGGGAACAAGGCCTACTGTACTGATACGTACTCAAGGTGCATGTCTGGTCTAGGAAAATTAGGTCAACTTAAAGAGGTGGCCAATATAGGGAGGTGGTCAGCTATGGTGGTTCTGCTGTATTCAGATCTTCAGTTTGGTCCATCAATACAAAGACAATGAATCTGGTATTTGGCTGAAATCTCTTCAAGGATTTTTTTTTATTTTATTCTATCTGATGATCTTACAGCCAAGAATTTTGCCCCTTATCACTGCACCACCCTTTTTGTGATAGACATCTGAGGTGGGGATGTTTTGAGGACAGTGTTTGTCACTGCTCTGTAAATAGGTATCCAGGACACACAGGAAACAAGCTGAGCCATAGACAAGAATGAAGTGGGACACAGAGTTAGGTAAGTTAGAGTAGTTGTGTTGGACAAAGGAAGGAGCACTAGAGGTTGAATTTTGACCCAAAGCAGATACTTAGCCACTTTGAGATTTTCTTCTTGCCTGTGACTCACAGTGAAGAGATAGAAGTTGAGAACATTTTATCTTTTGTCTGAGAACATTTTTGTCTTTTGTCCTCTCTCCCCTAAACAAATATGAGTTGCTAAACCTCTGAGTGGATTATGGTACCCATAAAATGGATTGATTATTCATTTAGAGGCACAGAAAATACACTATGTAAATATCCATCAGGCAGACTTAGAGTACCTTCAGTGGGAGAGTGGGATGGAATGTTTCTTTACAAAGAACGTTCTGTGTTGACAAGATTGGTACTTGTCAGCACATCAGGATTTTGGTTTTGGTAGGCTAACATGTCTTATCTTTCACTTTTCCTTAAAATATTGTACATGGACTTGTACAGAATATACAAAACCATCACTAGACAAGTATGTATGTATATGCAAAAGAAATTCAATGAAGTAATCTTTAGATCTGTCTTTCCTAACTGTCATCATTCCTGGCTAATTGCTATTTCACTGAGGATGCATCTGCCATCAAAAGAGAAAGTGCTCACACTTTTGCCACCAAACAATGTACAAAGTACCAACCCAAAGTACTTGGCCTTTCTTTCTTTTGGAACAGATGGCCAGCTCGGTTTTTATTATAAGCTGAGCCTCCACCTGTGCTCTGGATCCTGCCTCCTTCATCCTCTGGTTTCCTCTTTCTGCATCATGAGTTTTCTTCTCTATGTGATTGTTCCCATCCACATATGTACATGTGACAAGGTTTCCCATCTTTAGAAACCTCACCTGACCTCATAACAGTCTTCCACTTACCACTCTGGTTCTTATCTCCCTATTACAGTAAAGGTCCTAGGAAGAATATTTTCCATTCCCCTTATTTACTTTTCTCTTAAATTCATTTAGATCAGGCTTCCATATTATCTTGGTTTTCTCAGGGCTGCTGTCACATAAAACTATAGATGGGGTGGCTTTTTAGGTCTGTTTTTCGTTTTATTCTACTATCACTGAATACCTGCAAGTAGGTAATTAGTAACACAAATAGGCTTATTTCTTGAGTTCTGGAGGCTAGAAAATCCAAGATTGGGAAGAAGGATCTGGTTAGCTGCTGGTAAGGGCCTTGTGCTGTTTCATAGCTTGGCAAAGGGGCACACTGAAAACCAAAGTGGCTTTTATAACAGACTTGCTACAGCAACAGCCCAATCATCTATCAACCAATGAATATTAGATCCATTTAAGAAGGCAGAGCCCTTATGACCTAATCACCCTTTAATGGCCCCACCTCTTAATATTGTTACTTTGGGGATTAAGTTTCAACTTGAGTTTGGGGCAGGACAAATACTCAAGTCATAGAAGTGGCCCAAACCAAGGAAATTTATTTCTCTCCATCTGGAAGATAGAAGTCCCAGAATGAAGTGATGACCATTTGGTTTCATGATCACTGTCTTCCTGGCTTATACATAGCTGCCTTGTCACTGTGCCCTCACACAAAGGAGAGAGGGAGCAGGAACTATGTCTCTGGTGTCTTCTCTTATAAGGGCACTAATCCCATCATGAGGGCCTCACCCTCATGACCTCATCTAACTCTAGTTGCTTTCAAAGACCCCATTTCTAAATTCTATCCCATCGGTGGTTATGGTTTTAGCATATACATTTTGGGGAAGACAAACACATACCTATCATTTTCCCAGTTTTTCCTGACAATGACACTAATGAATTTCACTTTACTAAGTTTCAAGACTCCTTTTCAAAAACTATTTCTTCATTTGGCCTCTGGGGCATCAACCACAATCCATTGCGTTTCCGTGTTATGTTTTTCTTTCACAGAATCCTCAATTCTTAAACATTTATGTTCTCATAACTCAGCTCTGATTTTCTTAGCTTCTCTGTCTCTCCTGGCTTCTGAGGTGGCCTTATCCAGTTTCATAATTTTTGAAGACCATCTGTGCCCTGAGGATATCCTCATTTATATATTTAGCCCTGAGTTATATCTTAAAATCCAGACTTATATGTTCAACTGCCTACATGACATCTCTGTTTGAATCTCTAAGAGATTTCCCAACTTCACTTGTCATAAACTAACCTCTTGGGTCTCTCTATTGTCATAC
Source organism: Galagoides demidoff (assembly GCA_963574575.1). NCBI lineage: Eukaryota > Metazoa > Chordata > Mammalia > Primates > Galagidae > Galagoides > Galagoides demidoff. The sequence continues at coordinate 31,671 of CAUYQV010008315.1, forward strand.
TTCTACCACCCACTCAAGCACCCTGCCAACCTGTTCCTCCTTCAGCTTTCTTCTGGGATGACAATTTCATTCTTATTATTGCTCAGGCCAAAAATCCTAGTTTTATCTTTAACTTTCCTTTTGTATTTTAAACCTATTATAGTCCATTCAGGCTGCTGTAACAAAGTACCATAGACTAGGTAACTTATAAAGCAACAGACATTTATTTCTCACAGTCCTACAGACTGAAGCCCCAAATCAGGGTACCAGTGTGGTAGGATTCTGGTGAGGGCTATATTCCAGGCGCACACTTCCATCATTGCACCCTCACGTGATAGACAGTGAGATATCTATCTGGGTCCCTTTTTATAAGACCATTAATCCCCTTCATGAGGTTTCCACTGTCATGACTCAGGCCCCTCTCAAGGCCCCATTTTTTAATACCATCATCCTGGGGATTAGGATTTTAATATATCAGTTTTTTAGGCAGGAGGGGGGTGGCACAAAAATTAAGTCTATAAACCATCCAATATCTAATACATCAGTAAGTCCTACCAGTTCTACCTCTAAAATATATTCAAAATATGTGAACTTTTGAACTCTTTCATCTCAGCTACCCTGGTTCCAGAGATTCTTTCCTGAAATGTATGGTCATCACCCATCTGTCCTTTCTGCTTTCACTCATAATCCCCTTCTTCATATAACTGCTCAACAGAAGAGAAAGAATAGTCCTGCTAAAACAAAGAGTGGACCATGTTTCTTCTCTGTATAGTGGCTTTCCATTTTTGTCAGGGTAAAAGCTGAGGTCCTAAGAAAGAGCTTCTGACTTGTACAGGACTCTCTCTCTCTCTCTCTTTTTTTTTTAATTAAATAAGGACTCTCTCTTCACGTCCCTCTGGTGCCTCTCCCCTCCCTCTTACTAGTGCTCACTGTCCTTCAGCCACACAGGTCTCTGCTTTTATCCAAGAATAGTCCAAACTCAGGGGCTTTCCTTCACTCTCTATTTCTCTACTTTATTTTTTTGAGTACCACAATTATGTTTTAATTTCTTTTTTAGTTTTGAATCTAACTCCCCCATTAGAAGATAAGCTCCATGAAGCTGGGCATATCGTAGTCCTTACTTTTTCTCTCACTCCTAGAATAGCATCTTATAGAAATCAGTGATGGGATAAGTATTTGTGAATGAATGCGGATATAGGAAGAGAGAAAGAAGCAGTGAGTCAAATAAGATTCCATAAAACCAGCTGGAAGCAGGGTCGATACAGCTAAATGAAATCAACTGAATTCCAAAACCTGCATTACTCAATGTTATAACAATTCCCTAAAGTCTTATAACCATCCTAAAACCAATCTGTTAGGATAATTTTTAGAAGAATCAGCATTGAGTAATCTCAGGTTCACCTTTGTTTTCAACTTTTTTTTAAAAAGGCAGTTAGAAGATAAAAGAATATAATAGAATGTCTAAAATAAAGATAAAGATTTGAGTGGGATGACATAAACTCTTTTAAGAATTTATTTGTTAAACTCATTAAAAGCATGTGTCACAAAGACAGCATATTGCGTCCTCTATTGACCTATTTGGAATTTACTTCAGAGTACAAATTTCTCTGGACAGAACTAATTCCTCTTTACTATCCAGGCTGATCTAGTTATTTTCCAATCTCTTTTTCCTCCCCTTCTGGAGTTTTGTATTCTAAAGTTCTATTGGTCTTTAACATGAGTTACTGAGTAAAGATGTCATCAAGTGTAGAAAGTCTGAGGACTGGGGAAGGTACTCTGAGTAGGTTCCTCATCATGACCTCATCTTCCAGTGGGCTCCTGTTACCTCATCTTCCAGTGGGCTCCTTTTGACCCCAAGGTTTCCTGGGACTAGAAGTGATTTCCTCAGATTGCTCATTACCAAGAATATTCTATGTTGGGACCTTCTCTAACAAATAAAGCTTCAGTGATCTTGGGAACAAGTGCCAACTTTAAGATCTCCCATGACCAGGTCCATCTTTGCTTTAAACATTTTTTTTCTGTTGCTCCCCCCCAAAAAAACAAAATAATTCTTTGACCCTGGCCCTTCTAAACCTACTTATTCCCAATTTCACACCTATATTCAAGAATTTCACATCTGCCTATAACACCTTTGGCCTCTGTCTTACTTCTAAAAATCTCTCACGTTGAGCTTAATTCTTTTGTCAATTTGTCTATCCCATAGTCCTCTCTTTTTGTACTGATTGTCCTTGTAAAAATGAGCCTTTCACTTTGGAATGTCATTGTGTCCTTGTCTTGCCTTTCAATGTCATTATTACAATAAGCTACCATTGTTATCTAACTTGCACTATGCTTACATTATGTCATTTAATATTTAGAGCCACTTGGGATAGGACTTAATGTTGTTTCCATTTTTTAAATAATAAAACAAAGGCTTTGGGCTGAGGGCTACACAGGTAGTAAGTTGGCAGAATAGATCAGATCGTCATTCCCAGCTCTGGAGATTTCTGAGGTTCTTGTTCTCACCATTGGTCTTGAGCCACTCTGGCCCTTGAGGAAACTTCTTCATCTCATGCTACCCAGATATAATTTGCATGAGAGCCCTAATACCACCCTCTGGCTTCCTCTGTCCATCTCTGTCTGTCTAGAGGCATTGTGGGCAATGCCAGGAAGGCAACAAGGCTGATGGAAGCCATGTGACCTGTTAGACCTGGGCTTAAAACCTGGCTCTGTGATGCTCTTGGACCTTAGGAAAGCAGTTCAACCTCTGAGAGGTAAAAGGTAGATGAGGAGTAGTAATACCAATGCTAATAAAAAATAATATCTACTCAGAAATTGGTTGGGGAGATTAAATGAGATCACCTGTGTAAATCCTTTACAGGGCTTCAGGCATATGGGTAGTGCTCCATATTTGCTCTTCTTTTTGCAAAAGGGAAAAAAAAGATCTTTAACAAACCATTCAAAGAAGGGTGAGTGACCTTTGTTAGCAGAGGCTTTGTCCAGAGCATGATGGGTAGTCCTGTAAAACATCATCTTTTTCCTTGTCTGATTCTAGGAGCCAGGACATTTGGGCTTGATGAACAAAGGAAATTTTCTGTTAGCTAAAAGAAAGAACAAAAAAAGAAAACCTTCTGGAAGTATTTGGGAAGTCAGGGTAAACGTGGAGCTGTTTGGGCCTCCAGAGGCCCTCAGAGCACAGCAAGTGTGCTGGGTCTGTGGGGCTGGACCCTGGGAGCAGTGCTTCCTCATCTGTCATCCGGATGCTCCCTCCAAGTGACAGCTGACAGCCAGTATCCTTGCCTTCTGCACAGCCTTTCTCTCCGATTAGAGGTTTGAAGGCAGAGGGATCCTTACTAAAGGCTTCCCTTTCTATGTTTCTGCTCTGAGTATGGTTCTACCCCAGAAATAGAGCCTTTTAGCTGACCCTGAATGCCTAACCAGAATCTCAAAGAAGCTGCTTCCACCTGGCCTGACACCCGCCTCCTTAATTACCCACCGTCACACATTCAAGGTGAGATGGCTCTGGAGACTCTGCACCACCTCCAAGAGGCAGGGAAGTGGTTGGGAAGATGGAGAAAAAAACCCTCAAGAACGAAAGAAAGCTCAAGACTATTGTCCTTTTCTTTTCTTTTTTTAAGACAGCACTGCCTTTTTCAGTACTTTTAAATGGTTGCCAGGGAAACAGAGCAAGGGAGAGGAGAAAGGTTATATGGATACTGGGTAAAGCTGATGCACTTTTTAAAAACACAAACTGACAAGTGCTTGAGACTCCAGAGCTTCTGCTAATGTCTCATTTTCAAGGTTTCCCTTTCCAAGCCTGGAGTATTTTGATGTCATCACTACCAATGTTTCAGTCGATTGCAAACTATAATTCATCTCCACCAAAAAACTTGCACTATGGGTTTTATAGAGCATGGTCACATGAGCCAACTCTTATGGGGGTACTCAGGAACAAGTGGCTATCAGGCTGGACCACAATCCAGAGGCTGTGGCATAGAGAGCTTTGACTCAATAAATCATCTCCAGCTGCCTCTCCTGGTTAGTAAATGGCAGTCACAGAAGTACAGTCAAATGGCGGGAAGTCTGCTGTGTGTGAGAAAGTATGTGTGTGAGTGTGAAAATGATTAGTGGAAAGCAGTAACATGGGTGTGCACTAGTCATTCCGCCTGGGAACACTTCTCCTGGAGGGTGGGATTCCTGGTGAGCCACCTGCTTTGCCATATCTGAGCACTGAGTATTTACCTGGGCTTGTTCACACCAGCGGGCATGCTCATGAATTTTAGTTCCAACTTAGTTTCACCGTTGTGGCCTCTGGTGAGTATTTATAACTCCAGCTCTCTGGAGTATTGTCCCACTTCATATATTTTGTGTCCCCTCAGCATTTATTTATCCAATTTATACTGTATTTAATTTATACATGTTTATGCATTGCCTTGGGTTCTTAAACCTCTGTATCTCTCCGAGTGGAGTCTTAGGCACGACTCTCTCCAGCAGTGCCCAATGCAGATTAACTTTCAGTCAATGAACAGCAAGCAGCTCAGTGATGACTATATACCACCCATACACCTCTTACTGCTTTCTCAATAACAGGCAAAAGACTGTCTACTTAACTGATTAGCCCTAGAACCTTCTACTCATCCATTTGCATCAATGCTCATGGCCACCTGGCCAGCATCATTCATAGCTAGAGGCAGAGATGAAGGTGGGAGTGAACCAAGACCAGATTCTCAGGGGAGGGCTGAGTCCAACCACTAGGATGAGAGGGTTGCAGAGACTGGAGGTAGATGCTAGAATGACAAGCTAAGAGTTCAAAGCAGGGAGGCAAAAGCATCAAAACAGAAGTAACAAGGGGGAAACTTAGTGACTCCTGGGGCAACTCCGTCTTTAATTTGTGGATTGTTGTTATGAACAAGAAAGTTCATTGAAGAGGGGCCGGGAGTCCTCCAAACTGGCACAGAGAGATCAAGTGGCTTGCCTAAAATAGGTCAAGTTGCAACAGAGTTGACATTTTTTGCCATCAAATTCTTTGTCAGTGCTCAGCATAAACCATGCAATATTTTAAAATGAAGTGAACACTAACTATGGGCAGAACAGGCAAATAAGGTTTCCATGCAAGGTACAACGTAATCTGTGCTCAGAAGGCCTCTGCCTGGAGAACGGTCTTTTCATATCCTCTTGTCTCCTAGAATGTGAACCAAATCTGGGGCAAGACAGAAATAAATGGAGTTATATTTTTGCGGCTGTATGTCATGTAGGTGTTACTGTGACTTAACGGAAAACCTTTAAGACTGCTTTTAACATGAGCATGGAGGGAGAACGCACTGGAAAGCAAGTACAAGTTGACCTCCCTGATAGCCCCCTTCACTGAGGACGCACACTTGATCAATCCATGTTTTTTATTCTGGATTCTAATAGAGCAGTATGGATTAGAGGAATAGATGTGCTTATACTCTTTCGATCTGATCAAAGAGAGAGTAAGGATCATTTCATTGTGGAAAAATATTCTCAGGAAAGAAAATTCAATGATCTCACTAATGACTTCTGTGTGATTTCTAAAAATATTTTCAGGCAGAAAGATCTTCTGTCTCTGCTGCGCTCTGATGCCCTTCCCACAATCTCTCCTTCTTGGAGCGAAATGTCAGAAGGCTGACAGTGGGGCTGGGGTGGGAAGGGCCACTTGGTCTTTGGCTGCTCTGGTTTCCCACATACCCAATGAAGAATCTGGTAGAAGTGGAACGGGCTATAGTCTATTTCTTTTTGAATCTAAATCTCAAGTATGTGCCACTTGCCATATGGTTCAGTCACTGGAAGTAACAAGCAACATTATCAAGCAGGGAGCAAGAGGGAGTTCAAGGAAAAGGTTTTGGCTTTGTTTACCGGTTCCTGAGCACCAAGTAGAAGGAAGTCCGCTGAAGTGCATGACATTTTAATGTGTCAGAGCCTTGCCCCATCATCTGGGCAGTCATAGTGATGACTCTGTTTAATTGGGGAGTACATAGGAATTTGAGAAGGAAGCAGAAGGACAAGGGGCCAGAAGGCAAACTTGAAGGGGTTGATGGGGACAGACTGTAACTTACCTGGAATTCTGACCTAACTGGTTTTGAATTAATGATAGATGTAGATATCTTAACATTAACTATTATACTCTAATGTTTTGAAGGCATTGTTATGCACATGTATGTATATAATGTATAATGTATAGTATCTCACACTATTGGTGAAGTATATAAAATTCATGATTGTGAACCATCACCATTTCTGCATTACTAGAATCTTTGTTGGCTTGAGCTGCTATACCAAGAAGTATCACAGGCAGAGTGACTTAAGAAACCGACATTTATTTCTCCTAGTTCTGAGTTCTGGAGGCTGGGAAATCAGAGATTCAGGGAACCAGCAGATCTGGTGTCTGAAGATACTTCACTTTTCAGTTTGTAGAGAACCATCTTCTGGTTATATGCTCACCTGACCAAGGGAAGGCTTTCTAGTCACCTCCTCTTCTTAAAAGAGGACTAATCCCATAATGAAAATGCCACGCTGAGGATTTTAAACCTAATTATCTCCCAAACCATCAAGGCTCCACCTCCTCAGACCATCTCACTGGGGCGTAGGGGTTCAACAAATGAATTTGGGAAAGACCCAAGACATCCAGACCACAACAACTAGTAGACCACTGTCCTCGTGTTTCTGCGGTGACCAGTTAGGATCTGCACCGTGTGGATGACACTCTGGTAGCATCACTGAGCGGACATTCCTAGCCCGGGGAATGACACGTTATCCTGCACCATTCACTATAGCAAGTTGTTTTAAATGATCATAATGACACAAGTTTTTTTACATGAACTATCATCTTAAAATATATTTAGAACAATGCTATTGTTTAAATACATTTAGTGATTAGAGTTGAAATTATAATGACAAGTTATTTGGAGGACACAATGTTTGTTGCATAGATTCAGAGTCTTTGACACTGTTTTAAAAATTAAGAATTCCTTATTTAATTCTCATAACAATTCTAAGTGGGTAGAACTTCTGCCCTTTTTCTTTTTTTTGAGACAGAGTCTCACTCCATCACCTTTGCTAGTGTACCCTGGCATTTTATCTCACAGCAACCTCAAACTCAAGACTGACTCTTGACTCAGTCTCCCAAGAAGCTGGGACTACGGGTACTCACCACAATTCCAGCTAGTTTTTCTATTTTTAGTAGTGATGGGGGTCTCACTTTTGCTCAGGCTGGTCTGGAATTCCTAAACTCAGGGAGTCCATCTGCCTCGGCCTCCTAGAGTGCTAGGATTACAGGTGTGAGCAGTCACACTCTGCCACTACTGTCCTTTTGTGGGCCAAAAAATTTAGTCATGTCACTCAGTGGACCTAGGCAGCATAGCTGGGATTTGAACTCGTGTTTTTATGACTACCAGGATCACGATTTTTAGAATATACCAAAAAGTTGAAAATATTTTCATATTTTTAACCCAGGTGTGCTAAGAAATTAGGCATTTGGGTGGGAAAACTGGGTCAGTAATGAGGATGTTAAGTTTGACTCTGAGAAACCTAGTTATAGAATATGCAGAGTGTCAGAAGACAGAAATACTGAATTGAGTCCTGGCTAGTCTGGTCACTTCAGTTTCAGAATCTTTGGAACAGAAGTCAAAGCATGAGATAGTGTAGGATCTGTGAGGCTCAGGAGATACTGTGTTGCACACATCAGAGGCTTCCCTACTGCAAATTCTGAGGACTACAGACACCAGGCAAAGCTAAGACATATAGGATGATGCCCTCTCTGTGACCCATACTGGGCACCCAGTGGATATTGGATTTGTGTCTTTCAATTTCATCACACGTTGCCTCTCCATCATACTCCCCTCAACGCAAGCAACTTTAGAGCAAGGACTGTGTGCCCTCATCATTATATCTCAAGTACTGGTATATGGTCTGACACAACGTGAACATTTCATAAATGTTTGTTGAAAAAAAAAATGAACAAATAAATAAATCAATAACTACTTTGGAATAAACGCATCTCTCTGGTTGTCAGCTTCCCTGGAAACCTTGTAGTTTGGAATGTGTTTTTCCTTTCATAATACTTCCCCTTCATGGACTGTGTTTATTTAAAAAAAAATGAAACCAAATGAAAATTAATTTCATTAGGAGAATATTTTAAGAAGTTATGGCCCCACAGAGATACTCTGGCATATTATGGAACAAACTTGGGGAATCACTGACCTAGATTCAGTCGCAGGTGATAGGTGCTACATAAATATAATAAATTATACTGAGAGGGCTCCCTGGGCCTTTCTCTTCTACTCGTGCAGATGGTACAGAAATAGTATGAAGAAGCATTGAGGAATGTTTCAGGGCAGAGTGACTTAGTACCTTGCACTGTTTTTCTACCCATATTCAAGTTGTTTTATTTAATAAGAAGTTCATTCATTCAACAAATATACACTAATGGCATATATGTATTTATGATGTGCCAAGTACAAGGTATGGGTCTGGGAAAGGAACAGTGAACCGAGCTTGCCTGGTCCTCCTGCTCCCAAGGAGCCTATAGCCAGAGGGCAGGAGAGGAACAGACTTAATTAAATGAACACATAAATAGATACATCACAGAGATGGTATTGCTCTTTTCGCTTTTTCAGTTAAAATGTGGGTAGTGCAAATAAGTCTCTTCTGCTCTTAACATTTTTCCTGGTTACTTATCTTTTGACATGTTCCTCTTTCTTCTCTTTCCTAAGCATAGACTCTCCTAAGCACTATGTAGATTTGGGAGGGACAGGTTACATCTAAACAGTGATCGAGCTTTTTTTTTTTTTTTTTTAAGGGAGAGACAAATAAAGAAAAATCAAATAAAACCATATGACTTACTTATGGTGGTATCTGTACTACAGAGAGCCAGTGACCGAGTTAGCAAAGCTAATGGGGGATAGAAAAGCTTTGGTTTTGTACCAAAGTACTTAGTAGCTATTGATGATGTTGATGGTAAACTAGCTTTGGGCTCACACTTGAGAAATAACATCACTCAAGAATTCAGAAAATAATGTGACAGACACACATTTTTATCCCCATCTTTCCTTTTTAATCCTCTTACCACGCATCTGTCTTCCGCGCCTGCACTCTCACATACGCCATGGATACACAGCATTTTTATCATGCCACTATCAGCTGGTGGGGTTTTCCAGGAGATAATTATTAGTTTGGTATTATGTCCCACCCATGGAATTTTCTACATCTGTAGTGAGACTTTTCTTGGCTGTTGATTGGTGCCTGTGGGTAATTCTTGTTCAGACTCACAGCTGTTTCTGAAGTCAGTTCCAGATTGCTAGTGTAGGGGAGCAAAAACCTTTTTTCTTCCACACTTTGGTGTTCATTGCCTGGAACCCTGCAAATTAGACTGACAAAGGACAGACCAACAAGAGAAAAACCATACCCAGTTCATTTACAGATGCAGAGGGCATGCACATGGAAGAAACTCAATGGTGGGTGCTGAGAACTCAGGCTTATGTGGCTTCTTAACAAACAACAATGTACTTGTAGAGAAGTGATAAGACAGAGGAAAGGGATTTAGACTTTTCAGGGTGGCAAATATATGGGGGGGGGACAAATATATGGGAAAAACTGGAGAAAGATGACAGTTATTTCAGTACAGTTTTCTACATCGATTCTGTTTGGCGCCTTGGATTGGTAAGAGTCTAGAGCAGTGGTTCTCAACCCTCCTAATGCTGCAGCCCTTTAATACAGTTCCTGTGGGTCATGACCCCCAGGTTGAGAATCGCTGGTCTAGAGTCATCTCAGGTTATTAAGAGTGCAACCCTTCTTTAAGGCAAACATGCGTGTGTGTGTGTTGTGTCGGGGGGAAGCTTTCTTGCCATCACTGTTTCTCACTGGTCTTCAGCTTAAAAGAACCCCTATATCAAAGTGGGATATATTAGGGTGGCTTTCTTTTGATCCTCTTCCCTAGTAAATTTTCTCAACATTTTCACCTTTCCGAGAGTTTACAAGATAAGGCTGAATGCAGTACATGCCACGATAGTTTTGCTTTTTGTTGTTTAAACAATCCCCAAACACTAGTCCATCTAGGAAATAATCAAGAGACTGAAACAAACCACTTTGAGGCAAGATTGGGCATCTTCAGGGTGGTGTGGCCATTGATAAAAACAGACCATCTTCGATAAAGAATACTTCTGGTGTCTTCAAAACAGTGGGAACAGTAAATACATTTATCTGCGGCATGACAAAAGGAACCCTTAATGTATAGAAGACGTAGTCAACCACTTCTAGGAGGAGGTAGTGGGAACCACAGCTCAAACTGAGAAATCCAGTAGATGGATTGTACATTTCTCTGCACAGATCACACTTCAGGTTGCTATATATATATTACATTAAGGAACATTCTCCATAGAATTAACGATTCAAAGTACTCATTCAAAATCTTGAATCTGAAAAGTAAAAGATAAGAAGGTGTATGCACTTGGCTGTGAGAGTGCAGAGGGAGGTATTTACATTTCTTAGACCAAAGAATCTGACCTACCCGTCAGCAGGCAAGCATGTAGCACTCTAGCACATAGGAATTTTCTAGTCCTACACATGACATAGAGGTGGTACCATATACTTAAAATCATTTTCACTAGAAAGATGGCAAAAATACAACATTTTAAAAATATGACTTTAGAAAGAACCTCGGCACAAAAGACTTTTTTTTTAAATTTCAAAAGGAATCAACAAGCTATTTGGATTAGTTTTTATTATAAGCCCCACTGACATGGTGTGCTGTGTAAGAATAGACATGAGTTTTGAGGTCTGGATCCTGGCTTCACTAGTCTTTGTGATTTAAACATAAGTAATGTGCTTAACTTCTCAATCTGTTGTCTTCTCTAAAGAGAGTATTAATGCTTAACACTCCAGCCCAGGCCTGCTTGGTACTCAATGCATGTTCTCTAGTTATTAATTTTGTTCAATGTAGCATTATCTAGGTATCCTACAGGGTGTGGGCTAAGTGTCTGATTAATATTGACCAATAAGATGGTGGGAGGTGAATACTGGGAGACTGAGGGCAATTTATAGGAAGGGCATATAGGAAATCTCCTTAACCACATTCTGAGCCCAGAAATACTAATGGCTTAGGCCCAAGTGCCAGACAGTCTCCACCTCTGATCTTTGGGTAGTAATTTTCTGATAGGCCCAACTTTCTTTTTCTTTTTTGCTATTTCATTTAATCCCATAGTAGCTCACAGTTTATTCTAAGTCCATACCAGCATAAAAATAAGAAATAAACTTGCTTCGTGGCTATTTAAAATGACCAAAGGCATTTTTAACCCAGTCATTTTACCTAAGAAAAATTTTCATGAAGGAATAGCTCAAAAGTAGAAGAAATCTCTCTACACAGCATGATTTTTTAATTGGGAGAAAAAGTAAAAATAAAAGTCAGCAATATGGGCATGGCTGAGAAAATTATTCTATATTCATTCAAGGAATTATTTTAAATAAAAATTGTAAGAAACATGGCATCGTGCAAATGTTTATAGCATAGTAATTGGTAAAATGGGAAATTATACCTTTTTCTTATGCTCTAGCTATATCATTATTCATATTAATAATCCAAAAATATTAACATATGTAAGATCTAAAAGAGTACATGATATGTTAAATATGGGATAGCGTGATTTTTCATTCTTATTATTTTTATGAGTGCCATTATATTTGTGAAACATCAAAAATTCAGGGAACAAAGTACCCTGAGTACTATAAGACACAGTATAACAAGGCAAGCATCAATCTTTTGCCCTTATAAAATATGAGGAGGAACATCTATCTCTTTGAAACTGATTTTAATACACGTTATGCTTTCTGTTCTAATTCATAGAAACCTTGGACTCTTTGCAAACAACCAACCCACACTCATTGAAGTATTTGGAAACTAGTCAATCATTCTTCTGTTTCAGTCCTACCACTATCCAGGAGATACCAGTGTCCACGTAGAGATCATCCCACACCTTGACTTTGAGGGAGATGTTCTCTTCAAATAACAATAAGCATTTATCATTTCAGTTGGCTGGGTCAATTCAGCTCAATTTTGTGAGAGGTTGTATTTGGTAACTTGGACAGGGCAGTAGTCACAACGACTCAACTGAGGCTAGAGGAGCTTGTCACAAGTACATGGCAAATTGGTGTTGACAGGTAGCAGGAGGCCTCAGTTCATTATCATGTGTCCCTCTCTGTTAAGCTGTTTGAATGTTCTCATAACATGATTGTGGTGCAAAGTGGGAACTTAGATGCTTTTATGACAGCATCAAAGGAGTAGTTGGGGACATTTTAGCCTCAATGGAACGGTTGTAGACATTTTAGAGACTGGCTACTAGAATTCTTCCTCCGGGTCTCAATGATTCACAACCCATCCCTCCAAAGTGTAAAATTATTTGCCTGTTCCCAAAGCACTGAAAAGTTTAGAATCTCATCATTTACATCAGTTCTAGGGGAGAATGAGGGTCCTCCAGTGTTCCGTTACACGTAGTCATTGAGTACAGTTTCTCTCAATTATAAAGACCTCTGAAAGAAAGAGACAGTTGCCTGTGCTTCCCTATATACACACATGCACACACATCAAACACATTTACCGTACAACAGTGCAACAGGCACAGCATAATCACTATGGATTATGCCATTCAATTAAACAGGAAATAGGATGTACACTGGAGTTACTGGTCCATAGTAATTCTGAAATCTAGCAAAGTACACATTGACAGTTCCTTGATTCTAAGAATAATTCTCCAGAGTTCCTGGCTGTGTCCTCTCAGCTTCTTAGTCCTCCTGTCTTTCCTATTAAAGGTTCTCTATGTTTGCCACTAACTATTCATTTTTTCCTACCTGTTTCTTCGAGATGTTTGGGCATCCAAGATCTCTTTCATTTTGTACTATCTCTGTTCTTTTCAGTTTAACCTAGCAAGGATACCTGTCAATACAATTTGTTTAAAAATGTGTGCGGTCCCTTGTGAATAATAGTGGAGTTTGCTTTATTAGGAAAAAAGTGTTCAAAATATCTTCCAGACAAGCCTTTGTCTAACTTGGACTCTGCCCTCAGGCAATAGTTTTAAGCTTCTTAGAAGCCTATTATTTCATAGAATGGTTCTCCAAGGCTCCAACCCAGACCTTTCTGAGGTCTTAACAAAAAGATTTCACAATCACTCTCTTAGTTTAATCTTCAATATCTATATATTATAAGAATATAAGTTTTTCTTATCATTTCCTAGCTTTAAAAAAAATATCATTATCATGGACAATGATGGTTGTGGTTCTGGACATCTTCAAAATCAATAATCCATGACTCCTTTATATTTAAAGTATCTTTTTCTAGTTTTTCTATTTTATTTTACTATAAACAACATGAAGAATTTAGATGCGCTTTCAATACTGCCTGGAAATCTTATCTAAATCATTGGATGGACAATTGGATAAATTACCTACTTTGAATATTTTACAGGCAACAATGTTGCTAAAATTTCTGCCCCATAAAATAATAATCACCTTTCTTCTAGTTTCTACTAAAATTTTCTTCACTTTTCTCTAAACATTCACTCATAACCTTCTCCAGAGCCATTAGGTTTCTGAAAATAGTTTTTTTTTTTGTTTTGAGCATTTATAAACTTTTAATAACATTCATCTTAATATACCTTCAGGCATTGTATTACCTGCATTTTATCTTGTTATTATTATCAGCGCCTCTTTTTCTATGCTGTGTTAATTTATGACTATGTAGCAAATTACTCCCCAAAATTAGTGGATTAAAATAACAATAAACATTTATATTGTATATGGTTTTTATGCACCAAAAATTCAAGAATGAGTTAGATGAGTGGTTTGGGCCTTGGTTATGAGGTTGTCTGCATCTGAGCCACACCTGGGAATGGAGGAACCACTTCCAAAATTCATTACTCTTGCGGCTGGCAAGAAGCAGCTGGCTGTTGGTAGGATGCCTCAGTTACTCACCATGGGGACTTCTTGATCGCTCGAATGATTTTATGAAATGGAGGTTGACTTTCTCCAGAGGGAGTGATCCAAGAGAGACCAAGATGGAAACGGCAGTGAATTTTATGACCTAACCCTGCAACTCAGATATCATTGCATCTGACACATTCTACCAATGCACAATGTGTAGCAGGATTCTACTTTATAAGGTGGCAATAGTGGTGGGGGTCATTTTGGAGGATGACTATCACAAAGAGTCTTTACCTTAAAATTTCAAACCCAATTGTGTGTATATATGTGCATTTGTTTCCAACCATTTTCTGAATATTGACTATTAAAAATCATGATAAATGCCGTAGGTAGGTTGTTATGTCCAGTCTTCATAAAAACACTGAGGTAAATGATGTTGTCTCACTGTACAAATAGGAAAACTGAGTCACAAAAATTTTAATAACTTTCTCAAGGTCACACATCTAGTGATGGCAAAGCTGGAATTCTAACCCAATTCAGTTTAATTCAAAACCTTGAGATTTTAACCCTGAATTCATATTGCTCTGGGCTCTCTCATGTGCTCCTTCTCAGCACAACTGTCTTCAATTTCGGAGATTCTTAGCCTTCCTTTTTATCCCAATCTCTCAGCATCCCCCAGAATAATTTCTTCTCTGCCCAGCTCTGACCCAGGGGTTGATCATCTCATCTATTTCTCAACTCACCTCCCACTCTTTGTAACCTTGTCTTTTTACTACATCTATCATGGCAGATCAAGGTGATTGATAGTCAAATTCTCTGTTTCATACTCAGGTTGTTGAGCTCAGTTGATCACACTCAATGTCACACACTCTGAATTTGTGAGACTATGAACTTGTGGCCTTCATCATCAGCCGAGTCCTTAGGACTGCACAGCAGTTACTTCTGTTACTTTTGGCCAGTTCTCCTTCCCATTCTTCTGATTACCATTCCAAACTTTCACTTCTCTTCTCAAACCCCCATCTTACACTTCTTCATTTCAGCAAGTGGAATGTTCTTCTAATTCTTCTTAACTTTGTGCACCTTCTTTCCTAACCTCTAAAAATCATATGCCTCTTACCACATAAGATTAACTTTGACTTTATTCTTCTAATCCTTTCACTCATCTAGTAGGAGTCATTACTATGTCAGTTATCATGTCTGTCTTCTATCTATTCTTCCCTTCCTTCTCTTACACTCTGATACCTCCTTTACCCAAGTCATGTGCCTTCTGTGACTTTAAATATTATTCTGAAAGAGATTCTAGCCAAGGCTCCTGTTTTCTTTCTTAGCCATCCATCTTTGTTAAATGTTTGCTTCCAGAACTATTTTATCTTCATGATGACTTTCATCTTTTTGTGTGTGCTTTTAATTATAAAGTAAAACATATCGTTGAGATAATGTGGAAAAAGAGAAAAGTTGATCATAAATAAAAGCCTACTGCTCTCCTCCTTCCTACTATTCCATCTTATTTTCCAGAGAAACTGTCTCTTAGAATTTAATGTTTGTCTTTCCAGGCATGCTACCCTCAATAATTCTAATTTTATGCCTTTGCCTCCTAAGTCCCCTGATACTTTCTTCACGTAAATTCCAGTGAGGCTTCATGTAAATTCTAGTGATGTTTCTGTTCTTCACGTAAATTCTAGTGAGGCTGTCACTGCAGTGGTCACTGTTGTCCTCTAGATACTGAATCTAAGGGACAGATTTTAGCCCTCACCACTTGAGACTTGTCTGCTTTACTTTATATGGTCTATTTGTTCTCTGTCTCTTCCTCTCTTCCAACTTAACAATCTCACTTGGCTTTCTTTTGACTTTGAACATTTTTTGCAGGTCTCCATCATGGATTCCTCTTCCTAGAGCTGGGGTACATGCTGGGGTTCCTTGAGGTTCCACTTTCAGCTCCTCATTTTACTCCCTCAAGTTTCCTGTATCATGCCAATGACTGGCATGTTCACTTTTCCTGTG
This sequence comes from Galagoides demidoff, assembly GCA_963574575.1. NCBI lineage: Eukaryota > Metazoa > Chordata > Mammalia > Primates > Galagidae > Galagoides > Galagoides demidoff. The sequence goes on from CAUYQV010008315.1 coordinate 47,556, forward strand.
CATAGGTCTCTCCTGACATGTGTGTATGGAAATATCTCAAAAAGGAACCACAACTTAATACATTCAAGATAATCTCATCAAATCCCTCTCCATTTGCTACTTCATCTATAACCCCTTTCTCTCTTAGTGGTATCATAATCTCACTCAGTCACTCTGGTCAGAAACCTGAGATCTGTCCATGAAGTTTTCATTAATTTATCTCCCACCCTAAGTAGCCATTGAGGAAGACAGTAGATTTTTCCCTTAAATTCATTTTGAACCATTCACTTCTTTTCCAGCCTCTATATCAGTGACCTAATTTAAGCCCTTATTATTTCTCATTTAAACTTCAAAAACAGTCTCCCACCAACCCTTCCATGCCTCCTCGTATATTGCTATCTCCTCCTACAAATATAGAACTGATAATTCTCTTTGTGCACAGCATAGTTCATTTAAAATAATACTTGTCGGCCGGGCATTGTGGCAGGCGCCTGTGGTCCCAGCTACTTGGGAGGTGGAGGCAGGAGACTCGCTTGAGCCCAGGAGTTGGAGGTTGCTATGAGCTGTGATGCCATGGCACTCTACCCAGGGGGATAGCTTGAGGCTCCGT